>ML780388.1:792169-808798 GCA_009831015.1 Picea engelmannii
TTTTTTTTTTTTTTTTTTTTCAGTTCATGTCCCCGACGAGGTATTAGTATAGAAATTTGGGTCTATATCTTGCCTCTCTTGAGGAAAATATCTCTCGTACATCCAAGAAACCCTCCATGGTGGAAGAAAATAAAAATGATAGAGCATATGATTCTATTAATCTACTGCTTGAACAATCTCTCACGCGACAGAGGGAGAAAATGATGGATAATTTTTCCCACATCCTTCAACGCCTATTGATAACAACCAATGAATATTCATCAAGTGAAAAAATTGGAGGAACCTCACCTTTCAAGGTACATGTTAATTTTAATATTCTCGTATTTGAAGGATATATAGATGCATATGCCCAAGAAAAATGGTTGAATATGCTAGAAGGTTATTTCTCTGTTCACAATTTTTTTGACAGGGAAAAGATCACCTTCTAACTCCTTAAGGATCTGCCCCATGTCAAACATTGGTGGGAAAATTACTAGGATAAAATTTCCATAGAGGATTCAAGAATATATGGGGCTGAGGCCACTTGGGACTTTTTTGTGGATGCGTTCAAGGAACAATATTACCCTGTTCGTAACTATGATGATCAGTACATGAGATTGACCACACTGCGTCAAGAGAGGGGAAAAACACTGCCAGAGTTCACCAATACCTTCCATAACTTGTGCACTACGCTGTTTATCAAAGATTCAGAGTGACATTAGGTTCTGAAATACCGTGGGGCTCTACACAGATACATCCAAACTGAAATGGATTTTCTGGAAATCTCATCGCTGGGAGCTGCCAATCGATATGATGTCAAAATCAAGCAGAAATTTAGGCACTAGAACAAAAGAGAGTTCAAGTTTGAAAATATGTAACAACCAAAGTATGATAAAGAAGACCCTAACAAAAAGCCTCTAAAAAACTAGTCTAATCCACAATAAAAGAAGGGTCACGGAAAGATGAAGAAGGACACTGGAAAGTTGTGTGATTTCCACAAAATCCCCTGGCATGAAACCGATGAATGTCACTCAAAACAATCATTAGTGGTCGATATCAAAGAAAAATATCCAAACCCAGATTTGGAATCTGATTCAGAAAATAATTGGAGAAGAATTATCATCGACACAAACCCCACTACTACTATCACGACCAAAAAAATTCAACCAGAAGAACCAAGAGATCCTGAAGAGTGGGAGTGCCTCTTTAATTCGCAAATGTGGGTGAAGGGGACCCTGCTGCATTTCATTGTTGATAGCGGAAGCCAAAAGAACCTCATCTCAGAAGAGGTCATCAAACAGTTGGGATTGTCGACAACACCACACCCGCATCCATACAACATCAGGTGGCTTCACCAGGGAAAAGATCTCCGTGTCAACCAAAAGTGCTTATTTTCACACGACATCCAACCCTTCAAGGATGAGGTATTATGTGATGTTTCCCCACTAGATGTATGTGATGTTATGTTGGGCCAACCATGTATGTGGAAGTGCCATGCTATTTATGAGTCTCGACCTCGTAGTTTCATTATTACTCTGGGGGGTCATCTCTACAAGATACCAGAGGTAGTTCCAACTACTGTCCCACCTAAACAATTCCTCAAGGTAGTATCTCATGCTATAAAATTCAACTTCTTCACAGTTTGTTCAAAAGATGAACATAAGAACACCACTGCAGCTTCAGTACAAGCACCTTCTGTCCAACAAAAGCAGGTTGAAAATATTGAAGCAAAGCGCAAGGATTCCTTTTAAAAACAATCCTCTCATGTAGCCAGATTGGTTAAAAAGGTACAACCCTTCCATCCACAAGTTCATGATAGCCTTCAACAAGCTAAGGAACACAACTTCTCCAGCAAGGCAAGCATCTCATCAAGATGCAGATTCAAAAAATTCTTTTCCCTCTCCCTTGAGAACTCAACACAATGGAGACCATTGCTTCCTAAGGAGGTAGGATTGACCTAGGTGGATATCGGTGGCCACCCACCTATTCCAACTGGCTCAAAACAATATTTTGGCAATTTACTATTTTTAGCAGTTTTTTGATTCCTAAAGTTCCGGGGCCATTTTGAGGGCCTAAATGAAGTTTTTTTGGGATCAAGCACTTGAATGATGTAAAAAGGCTTTGATTGAACCCCCAAAATGAATCTTCTTGATGATTCATTTCCATCGCGCTATCGTGCATCCCAAATGGAGATCGTATGCCAAAGTTACACCCTCTAGAAGTTGATACACCAAACTACCCAAAACAGGGTCCACAAAACTGTTGGATTTTCATCCTCCAGGGTTAGGGTTTTGGATTTTCTTTATGTTAAAAAGGCCTTTAGAGACTCATTGTAATTGTCTTCTTGTGAATGTGAGTAGCCATCACCTCTCTTCTCAGAGACAAGCTTCCACCATTCTATCGAGTCTTCCACTCTGTATTTCTACAATTTTGTACATTTCGCTCATTAATAGTAATTGTGTATTAATGTTTCTCTATGTTTATGGTTATATATATGATAAATATATGTTATATTATGATGTAGGAGCATCTCAAGCGAGCCATCACGGAGACAATGGACAACTGGAAAAGCGCCCAACAGAAATTTTGAAATTACCTTGAAGTTATTGCGCAATCTTAAATGAAATAATTAAGAAGGAGCGCACTTGTAAAATGTAAACGGACCTTGAGCTATCCGCTCTCGTCCTTAGTAGGTAGAAGGCATTTATAGTAGTTAATGCAAGTATATAGAATTGAATGTTAGATTAGACAGTTTTAGAGCACAAGAGGGAAATGGGATATAGACACCCTCATTGTGTATTGTAACATGAGCATGAAGAGTAGAGAAGAGCATAGAGGATAAGCAAAGAGCTGCGTGAAAACACCCATGTACAGAAATTTGAATTAATAGAGAAAGATTTGATTCAAATTCATGGCGTCGTGTTTGTTCTCTGTGTATGTATATTGAATGCTATGCTCATGGTTATTTCACTCTTTCTACTGTACATTTTCTTTTATACTATGTATGAATGATTTCTTGTTGAATGTTTGAAATCTAAGAGGAAAGGGAAAATGAATGAGTTTCAATTGTTTCTCTATTTGAGCAAGAGTTCCTGCAAGGAGTGCAATTGAATTGTCTGCAAGGAGTGCGTTGACAAGGGGTTCATAGGTTTGTCTCTGAAAACTCAGATAGAGTAGCTTTGTTCTCATTCACATAGAAGTGTAGTTAGGCACAGGAGCCGTGCAAGGAGTGCGCAGGCTGAGTAAAGTCTCAGAATTTCGAATCTGAGCGAAGTATTGAGAGATTGCTACTGCAGGTGTGTGCAGATTCGAAGAATTTCAACACTTGAAAGTGTTTGATGGTCTGCCGCAAGGAGTGCGAGCAGGGGTTTTTCTGAAAGACTCGTTGTCGTGGGAAAACTTAGCAGGATTTTAATCTTCGAAGGGGTCGAAGGAAGGAAAGCGTCCAAGTACCTTGAAAATATGGAGGAAGGCATAGCAACATCGGACTGCAGGAGGACAAGTTCTCAAGGAAAGAACG
Organism: Picea engelmannii; assembly: GCA_009831015.1. Classification (NCBI taxonomy): domain Eukaryota; kingdom Viridiplantae; phylum Streptophyta; class Pinopsida; order Pinales; family Pinaceae; genus Picea; species Picea engelmannii. The sequence continues at coordinate 795,669 of ML780388.1, forward strand.
GACGGTTGGAATTCTCTGTGGAGAATCCATGAAGTCTTGTGAGCTGTTAGATCTCACGGAGGAGCAGGGGAGTTACCGCAAGTATTCCAAAAGGTGAAAGCTCAGGAGAGGCAGAGCCATCGATCCAAGTCAGCTAGGAGCCATTGGATCACTCGTGAAATCGCCTATCTGGATTTTGTGAGTGGAAGGGTTGAAAACTTGGTATCAAAGTTCACAAAATTGTGAAGCGCGAAGCTATGAAGGATCGATAGGATTGTGTGGGACCATAGGAGCCAGTGGGGTGGACAGGTGGCACACTATCGACGTAGAAGTCAACTGCGTCAACCACTTTGAAGTTTCATAAGTCGAAGTCCCGAACCGGCAGGAAGGCTAGTTGTGGGGCCAGCGCCGAGAAATGTGTCGGAGTCTGACACCTCGGGATTTCGGGGTTCGTGGGTAGAGCTGTATGTTATCGCAACTTGCAAATGCACGAAAGTCGACAAGTCAGAGCGATATCAGAGTCTTGGAGTTTCGGGATTCGAGGTCATAGTGAGCAGGCGCTCGACCATAGGATTCACGATATCGCGAAGTCCGATCTCCTAAGTACAAAGGGAGGATCCCACGAGGATTTGCTGTGGGTGCAGATTTTTTGGAAGGAAAATAGAAGAGCCATTTTAGAGTTCTTTAGGCCAGCGAAAGGAGAAAGATCCTGTGTACGTGGACCTTTCGACCTGCGGGTTGTGGAGGGGCTGCATGCGTTTCCATCAGTTTGGTATCATAGATCAGAAAGGTTCTTTTCTTTCTATAGAAGAGAAGAGGAGAATTCACCATGCCACTAAGGAGAAGGGACAAGAAAACACCCGATCCACCAGAGGAGAGGGAAATGCCGAGAAGAAGAGGTAGGCAGATGACTGATCCAACCATGGAGAGAGATATGCATGATCTACGAGCCATACTCGAAGACATGGAGACAACACAAAGACGCACAGTCAGTGCTGGGGATCTTAGTGATTCCGAAAGTGAAATTGAGGCCGAACATGAAGAAGAATTTGCAGCTGAAGATGCATCAAACGAACGTTTGATTAGGGCTATTGCAAGAATGGGTGCAAGAGAGAAAATGGACATTCCAGTTTATGAGGGAAATCTGGATGCAGAGGAGCTTCTAGATTGGATTAGAGCCCTGGACACATACTTTGACTATGAAGATGTCGAAAAGGACAAGAAGGTCAAGCATGCTATCACGAGATTAAAGGGACATGCAACATTGTGGTGGGATGAACTACAAGCTGACAGACGCTGCAAAGGCAAGCAGAAGATCAAAAGCTGGGATAGAATGATTGCGAAGATGAAGGCGAAATTCATCCCTAGATATTACCAGATTACTCTGTTAAGGAGAATGCAGAACCTGAGACAGAAGCTGATGACAGTGAAAGAATACACTGAAGAATTCTATAAGCTGAACATCAGGGTAGGTCATCGGGAAAGAGATGATGAAAATGTTGCCAGATACATGAATGGTCTGAGATACGACATTCAGGATGAGATGAGCATGGTAACCATCCAAATGGTGGAATATGCTTACCAGATGGCTCTAAAAGCTGAAGAGAAGCTGAGCCGAAAGTAGGGTCAAAGAGGCCGAGGCAGAAGTCAGCCCAAAGGAAAATCAGTTGCCTAGGATAAATATCAGAAGCCCAAGGAGGACTGGAAGAAACCTTAGACTCGAATTGAGAGAGGTGGAAGCTCACAACGAGGGAAATATGCTGAACAAAGAGGGAAAAATACTGATTTGAGAGGAGATTATGCTAACAATAATACTTTTCCTCGTACTAGAGGTAGAGGAAGGGGAAGAGGTGGAGTAATAACATGCTTCACATGTGGAAAGAATGGGTACAAGTCTTATGAGTGTCCAGACAAAAAGAGAGAAGGAGGAGAAACTCACATCGCCGAAGCACAGAGGTGAGATGTTGAGGCAGAAGACATTGAAGGCGGAAGATCGCTGATGATGTGAAAAACTCTTTTGACACCAGAGAAGGAGGTGGAGAGTTCAGTCCAAAGAACCAGACTTTTCAGGACTGCTTGCAAGACCAAGGATAGGGTATGCAAGGTCATTGTGGATAGTGGTAGCACGGATAATCTTGTTTCAACAGAGATGGTAGAAAAGCTGGAGCTAGAGACGATTGATCATCCAAGCCCATACAGAGTTTCGTGGCTACAAAAAGGACATCAGGTAACTGTCACTAAACAATATTTAGTTGAATTCAAGATAGGAGGATATAATGATAAGATACTCTGTGATGTTATTCCCATGGATGTTTGTCATATATTGCTGGGTAGACCATGGCAATATGATAGGAATGTGATTCATGATGGGAGAATGAACACATACACCCTAGAGAAGAATGGGAGGACTCACATGTTGCTTCCAATCAAGGATAAGGAGGTGAAACTGGAAGTAAGAAACACTGTACTTCTCATGAGTGGGAAGGAACTTCTTACAGAGGTTAAGAAGAAGGAGGATCCACAATTCATTGTGGTCAGGAAACCGAAGATTGTTTTGACCAGCATGAGAGTAGATGATTTACCAGGAGAAGTTCAGGAGCTGCTGGAAGAGTTTGCTGACATAGTAGTGGACGAACTACCTCGTTCGTTACCACCAATCAGAAGTGTAAGTCATCATATTGATCTCATACCAGGAGCCAGTTTGCCAAACAAAGCTGCGTACTGATTGACGCCGCAAGAGAATGAAGAGGTCAAAAGGCAAGTCCAGGATTTATTGGGCAAAGGATTGGTCAGAGAAAGCTTGAGTCCGTGTGCTGTTCCGACATTACTCAGTCCGAAGAAAGACTGGGGCTGGAGGATGTGTACTGAATCGAGGGTGATCAACAAGATAACCATCAGGTACAGATTCCCATTGCCAAGGATGGATGATCTGATGGATTGCTTGAGTGGAGAAAAATTCTTTTCAAAGATTGATTTGAAAAGCGGTTATCATCAAATCCGCATGAGAGAAGGTGATGAGTGGAAGACAGCATTCAAAACCAACGAAGGGTTGTATGAATGGCTTGTTATGCCGTTTGGCTTAACAAATGCGCCGAGTACCTTCATGATGTTGATGAATGAATTCCTGAGGGAGTTCATCGGAAAATTTGTTATCGTATATCTGGATGACATACTGTTTTTCAGTAGAACAGTGGCAGAGCATCTGAAACATTTGGCTACAGTGATGCAGAGGTTACAGCAGGAGAAGCTGTTGATAAATATGAAGAAATCCTCATTCATGAAGACATAGCTCATTTACTTGGGGTTTGTTATTTTTGCAGATGAGTTGATGATGGATCCAAATAAGGTGGATGTAATAAAAAATTGGCCATCTCCGAAGAATATCTTTGAGGTGAGAAGTTTTCACGGATTGGATAGTTTCTACCGGAAGTTCATTAGGAATTTCAGTGGAATTAGTGCACCGATGATGGACACAGTGAAGAAAAGACACAAGTCTTTTCACTGGACAGAAGAGGCTGAGAAGAGTTTTATTCTATTGAAGAGGAAGATTACGGAACAACCAATTTTGGTGTTGCCGAATTTCCAAAATACATTTTCAGGTGAAATGCGATGCAAGTGGATTTGCAATAGGGCCAGTCTTGAGTCAGGAAGACAGGCCGATAGCATACTTCAACGAGAAGCTGAATGAAGCGAAAGTGAAATACTCCACTTATGATAAGGAGTTTTATGCTATTATACAGGCACTGAAGAAATGGAGACACTACTTGATCCCGAAAGAGTTTGTCTTATACAGTGACAATCATGCATTGCAGTTTGTGACTCAACAGGAGAAGTTGGATCAAAGACATGTAAAATGGGTTGAATACATGCAGAACTTTACTTTTGTAATTAAGCATATTTCGGGTACTACTAACAAAGTTGCTGATGCTTTGAGCAGGAAGTGTTTTCTATTGCAGGAGTTTAGAGTCAAGACGTTGGGTTTTGATGACCTCAGGGACATGTATGCAGATGATCCAGATTTTAAAGGAGCGTATGAAGCATTTGAGAATTCAATTCTCAGGGATAGAAGAAAATGGACAAAATACATGATCCAGGAAGGATTACTGTTTAAAGGTAATCAACTGTGTATTCCAAAATGCTCCATGAGGGAGAATTTGCTGAAGGAGAAACACAGTGGAGGATTAGTAGGACACTTTGGTCACGACAAGACGTTTGAAAATTTGAATGAGTCATATTTTTGGCCGGGAATGCGAGAAGACATCAAAATATTCGTGGACAGATGCAGAATTTGTCAGCATTCAAAGGGAAGGAAATATAGTGCATGGTTTTATCAGCCATTGCCCATACCTGAGAGGCCGTGGGATGCAATCAACATGGATTTAATATTGGGGTTGCCAAGAACACAAAGAGGTTTTGACTCAATCTTTGTGGTGGTGGATAGATTTTCCAAGATGGCACACTTCATTCCATGTCAGAAGACCAGTGATGCAACTCACATTGCGAATATATTTTTCAAAGAAGTCATTCGACTTCATGGATTACCAAGAAGCATAGTTTCGGATCGAGACACCAAGTTCGTAGGACACTTTTGGAGGACCTTATGGAAGAAGCTGGGAACTAACTTGTCATTTAGTTCGGCTTATCATCCTCAGACGGATGGATAGATAGAAGTGGTGAACATAAGTCTGGGAGACTTGTTGAGAAGCCTGGTGACAGAACACCACAGCCAGTGGGACAACATATTACCACAGACAGAGTTTGCTTATAACGACTCAGTTAACAGAAGCATAGGGCAGAGTCCATTTCAAATTGTTTATGGCATGTAGCCGAGAGGAATTTCTAAATTGAGAGATTCATAACAGAATGCAACTAGGAGTGCTAGTGCAGAAGAATTCGCAGAGGCGATGAAGGAACTTCACAGCCAGGTGAAGGAGCGATTGCAGAATTCAAGCCGGGAATATAAGCACAGAGCAGATCAACACAAGAGACAACTTCAATTTGAGGTTGGTGATTTGGTTCTGGCACATTTGAGAAAGGAAAGGTTCCTGAGAGGAACATATGATAAGCTGAAGATGAAGAAAATTGGACCATGTAGGGTCTTGAAGAAATTTGAGGTGAATGCTTATGAGATTGAATTACCCGATGGGATCGGAATTTCTTTGATATTCAATATCTCAGATTTGTACCCATATAAAGCTGAGGAAACAGGGACAGGAAATGAACAGCCAGTGATCCAGTGGACAAAGCAGATGCCAGTTGCAGAAAATCCGTAGATGGAGCGCATACTGGACAAAAGAGCGAGCAAGAAGACTAGACGAAAGCAATACTTTGAATATTTGGTCAAGTGGAAAGGCCATCCATTTGAAGATGCCAGCTGGGAGAGAGAAGCAGAGGTCCAGAGGCATGGACACATCGTACACGAGCTCATGGATAGGAGCCCATGGAAAATTTCAAGCCAGAGAGTATGATGCAGGAGCATCTCAAGCAAGCTAGCGTGGAGACAACGGACAGCTGGAAAAGCGCCCAGCACAAATTTTGAAATTACCTTGAAGTTATTGTGAAATCTTAAATGAAATAATTAAGAAGGAGCGCACTTGTAAAATGTAAATGGACCTTGAGCGATCCGCTCTCATCCTTAGTAGGTAGAAGGCATTTATAGTAGTTAATGCAAGTAGATATAATTGAATGTTAGATTAGACAGTTCTAGAGCGCAAGAAGGAAACGGGATATAGACACCCTCATTGTGTATTGTAACATGAGCATGAAGAGTAGAGAAGAGCATAGAGGAGAAGCAGAGAGATTTGTGAAAACACCCATGTACAAAAATTTGAATTAATAGAGAAAGATTTGATTCAAATTCATGGCGTCATGTTTGTTCTCTGTGTATCTATATTGAATGCTATGCTCATGGTTATTTCACTCTTTCTACTATACATTTGCTTTTATACTATGTATGAATGATTTCTTGTTGAATGTTTGAAATTTGAGAGGAAAGGAAAAAGGAATGAGTTTCAATTATTTCTCTATCTGAGCAAGAGTTCCTGCAAGGAGTATAGTTGAATTGTCCGCAAGGAGTGCGTTGATAAGGGGTTTAGAGGTTTGTCTCTGAAAACTCAGATAGAGTAGCTTTGTTCTCATTCACATATAAGTGCAGTTAGGCACAGGAGTCATGCAAGGAGTGCGCAGGCTGAGTAAAGTCTCAGAATTTCGAATCTGAGCGAAGTATTGAGAGACTGCTACTGCAGGTGTGCACAGAGTCGAAGAAGTTCAACACTTGAAAGTGTTTGATGGTCTGCCGCAAGGAGTGCGAGCAGGTTTTTTTTTGAAAGACTCAAAGTCATGGGAAAACTTAGCAGGATTTTAATCTTCGAAGGGGCTGAAGGAAGGAAAGCGTCCAAGTACCTTGAAAATATGGAGGAAGGCGTAGCAACGTCAGACCGCGGGAGGACAAGTTCTCAAGGAAAGAACGGACGGTTGGAATTCTCTGTGGAGAATCCGCGAAAGTCTTGTGAGCCGTTAGATCTCACAGAGGAGTAGGGGAGTTACCGCAAGTATTCCAAATGGTGCAATCTTGGGAGAGGCAGAGCCATCGATCCAAGTCAGCCAGGGGCCATTGGATCACTCGTGAAATCGCCTATCGGGATTTTGTGAGTGGAAGGGTCAAAAAATTGGTATCAAAGTTCACGAAATCGTGAAGCGCGAATCCATGAAGGATCGATAGGATTGTGTGGGACCACAGGAGCCAACGGGGTGGACATGTGGCACACTATCGACGTAGAAGTCAACTGCGTCGACCACTTTGAAGTTTCGTAAGTCGAAGTCCCGAATCGACGGGAAGGCTAGTTGTGGGGCCAGCGTCGAGAAACGTGTCAGAGTCTGACACCTTGGGATTTTGGGGTTCGTGGGTAGAGCTGTATGTTATCGAAACTCGTGAATGCGTGAAAGACGACAAGTCGAAGCGATATCGGAGTCTCGGAGTTTCGGGATTTGGGGTCATAGTGAGCAGGCGCTCGGCCACAGGATTCACGATATTGCGAAGTCCGATATCCTAAGTGCAAAGGGAGGATCCCACGAGGATTTGCTGTGGGTGCAGATTTTCCGGAAGGAAAATAGAAGAGTCGTTTTAGAGTTCTTCGGGCCAGCGAAAGGAGAAAGATCCTGTGTACGTGGACCTTCCGATCTACGGGTTGTGGAGGGGCTGCGTGCGTTGCCATCATATTATTGGATATTTGATATATCTCTGTACATTTCTTTATTATATATTCACTCTCATTTCGTGCCAATTCGGATCAACAAGCAAAGAGGACAGAGGATTCCATTGTCTATGAAAATAACATGGATGAAATGGGTGCGTAGAATGAAGAAAAATCGTCAATTCTGAAACCATATTGACACCTTCAGTACCATGAAATATTTCAAGGAAGATAAGAAGTTCAATATTAACGATATCAAGGAAGAAGATGGAATACTTATCAATATTCATGGAACGAGCCATCACAAAGCCACTCTTCAACAAGATATTATCAGAGACCAACACAAACTACATATTGGAGAATCTTCAACAGCAATACATGGAATTTAGAGAAAGAAAATTATGCAATAACTAGCCACCAAGGATTACAACCAAAAATAATTGATTTTGGATGGATGGATCATCAACAATGGAAAGAAGAAAGAAGATACATAAGAAAATCATATTACTTGGTTTCATCACATGTGAAGCCTTCAATTGCAAAGATTTGAGGACAAAGCTTTTTTAAAGAGGGTACTATGTTATGACCAAAGTGGGGAATATATAGGGATAAATGTATATGATATGACCCCAAGAGGGGGCATATATGGGATAAATGTACATGTAATGTGTAAATATATATGTAATAGTGTTGTCCTAATAGTAAAGGGGCCTCATGTGCAAGTGTGAATGGGTATATATAGATATCATGTATTCATTATTGAAGACATGTGAACGGTGATGTATGAAGGTATTTGGTTATGTGGAGGATTTTCTCCTATTCTTTAAGGAGTTATTGTGTAACTTATCTATCTTGGAGTTTTGCTGCATGCTCACATTCTATACATGGTGTGTACTTTTGTTCTTTTATGATATTTTAAGCATTTGGATCATTACAATATCACACAATACACTATCTTTGAAGGGATTGACATTGTAGTGTAGGAAATATTATTGATTGAAACAAATGTCTCATCCTTGACCTAGCCAAATGATAACATATCATTGAGGGTGCTTTGTCATCGTAGGCTTCAAATTCTTAATGATATTTGTTGAGATCAAGTTCTTATGGATACATTTTCAACAATGAAACATAGTGCAATTCCTTTCAACCACATTTGTGAGTGGAAAATGTGATCACCTTCCTTAGGCTCCCCAGGCTCATCTCCTTGGACCTTTTCAGCAACAATGGTAACATTGGTCTCTACCTTGATGATATGTTTTATTTGATTCGAATAGAATCAAAGTCTAAGCCATAAAAAAATTATGAGTCTTTTATATCAACCAATGATGATTGTTTGGAATGACATTTTTTAGTGTTGTGCCAAGGCTTTTAAGGATCTGACACCACTTTCTAGTGTCCTTTATTGACTTCCATTACTTTTCTTTTGCATGTGGTTTGGACAAGTTGTTATAAGGTTGGTTGTTTTTAGATTTCTGTGGTGAGTATTTTTGAAGTTGTTTGCCGGATAATCCACAGTTGGTGTCATATTACTTTATACAAAAAAATTCTAACAAAGAGAAGATTGTTTGGATACCAATGATCCATATTATGTTGAGAATGAAATGAAGATAGAAATAACAAGTGAAATAACACATAGATATTACAAAGAGCATAATGATACAATGAAACCCAAACCTCATTAATGAATGAAATGGTGAAAAAACTACCAAGCACAAAGAAATATTGAATAGAATGGTGGCTTCTTATCTCTAGGAAGAGTTGTGTCATCTAAGGTTGGTTATGTTTGATCTGTCCTTTATTCTACCATTTGGGCCCACCTTTACCATTCTTTTCCTAAGGATGATTTACAAACCCAAACTCTCTCTTATATTTCTGCCAAAACTTTTGCTTGATATTGACAAAATCCTGGGAAGAGACTTCCACTGAAGAGATGTCCAAAACTGTATTTTTATTTGGATGTACATGTGTAGGACATTGTGGTATTTTAGAACCAAGTGTCATTTAGAGTCCTTGATACCCATATTTGTATGAAATGTATGTAAGGTATTTGTGTACTCTGACACCCTTTGTCTTTGTTTTGATGTGAAGTTATCCATCTTATGTATTGGCCATCATAGTTTCCAAATTAAGGTTAGGATTATTCCTTGTGATCATCAATAAGATCCGCACAAGTGGGTTCTATCCAAAATTATTTAGATTCATCTCTAGCATGCTTCACATAGTCTCATACCCAAATTTGACATATGAAAGGGAGTTGAGAAATGCGAAGGTGATCTTCTCATTGTTAGAATTTTTTTGAATAAAGTAATATACCTCTAACAAACTCTATCATTTCTCCAAAGCCTCCATGTCTATCTTACCTTCAAACAAAAGAATGTTAGAGTTAACTTGTACCTTGAAGGGCATCATACATTCGATGTCATTTATTTTTAAAGGTGCGTCTATCATTGTTGGGAGTCATCGAAAGATCTAGAAAAACTTATCCATAATATCGTTCCTTTGATGCTCAAGGGTTTCCTTGAGAAATATATTGATAGGATTTCCCACTTCATTGTATTTATTTTTTCCACCATGGGAGGCTACTTGGGTTGGTGAGGGAAGTCTTTACCTATCTTAGTTAGTTCAATTTCCAATTCCTTGTACCATGACTTCGTTGGGGAGATGCATGGAAAAACAACAAAGAGAAGATTGTTTGGATACCAATGATCCATATTATGTTGAGAATGAAATGAAGATAGAAATAACAAGTGAAATAACACATAGATATTACAAAGAGCATAATGATACAATGAAACCCAAACCTCATTAATGAATGAAATGGTGAAAAAACTACCAAGCACAAAGAAATATTGAATAGAATGGTGGCTTCTTATCTCTAGGAAGAGTTGTGTCATCTAAGATCATTCACAAAAAATCCCCTTACAAAGAACTTAATTTGATTTTTAACATACAATCTAAAACCTTAAGATGTAAAAACCCTAAGATCCAAAATCCAAACCCTAGGAGATGGGGCAAAAAAAGGAAGGTGAGCCTTGAGAAGCCTAGTTGATGTTAGCCTCATAATCCTAAAGTTCCATAGTCAAAGTATTTCTAGTATAACTGTTTTTAGAAATTAATTTATTCTAGTTTGTTAGGATAAGGACACCTAGCTTCTATGTAAAGGACAACTATCACACTCATGTGATTATCTGATTGGTTGTTCTCCTAGATTTTAGTTTAGATTTGAGCTATATAAAATAGCTCTTTCTCCAAGTGAGGTTAAGGAGTAGATTATGAATTCTCACTTCAGATTGTAATCACTTTTTCCTTATTAATAAAATTACATGTTTTAGTACACTTTGTCAACACAGTATCATAGCCATGGTGAAAATTGTGATGGAAGAGAATTGCTGATGGATCAAGGAAGCAAGGGAAACTTCTTGACATCAACACAGATCTCTTCAAACTCAAGGGAAACAATACTGAGGTAATTTGTTGCTGTTTTTTAAAATAAGGAAAATTATTATTGTGATTACAACAATCAATTTGTTCATTAAATTGATTCATCTTTTTGAGTGGTAAACTTGTAGATTTGCAAATTTCAAGTTTGTAGATTTGATTAATTGCAACTTTCTTTCCTGTAAATCTAAGAGATCTAGGAGGATAAAAGTGTACTTTGTATTTTTTTATTCATATCTCATAGATCCATTGCTATTTTATTAAAAGGGCTAATTTGTAAACAATTGCTTCAGATCATTTTATAAATCTGGCAATTTAAATTCAGAGCTGTAGATTCTATATTTTTTTTATAAGTTTTAGATCTGGAATGTATTAAGGTTCGTATCAAGGACTGTATCAAGGTCCGTATCAAGGACCAGATCGTGAATCATCAAATTGAATCAATGTTATCAAATCGGTAAAAAGGCAGATTCAAATTTGTTTGGATAAGATCTGGATCCCCTGGAAAAGTAATACCTTTGGAGATATCGCGCACCAGAGATAACCCAGTCATCGCCATTTGATGTTACTGCTGCATTACCATAACTAAAACACATATCTGAGGCAATATTCTCTTTTTCAGATCCGAGGCATTTATTTTCTCTGTACCAACCATAACCTGTATTCATAAATTCCAGCGTTCAATTTGTAAATCCTAACCTTGTACAATATCTACTGCAAACAGATATTCAGAAAGAACAGAAAAAATACAATGGAAAATACAAACACTACACAGAGATTTTTCCCCTGGAAACCCAAACCGGAAAAACCAACATGTTCTATATTCATTCATAGTGTTATATTGTTTACAATACACTATACATATAGGAGCCACCGACATCCAAAACCCTAACCCAATGACCTGGATTATTCCAAAAACCTAATTCCTTAACCGGAAATAGAAAACCATCGGCAAAAACCATGTGCTGAGAAACCACGTAAATACATGACACATTTCCCGAGGCAATTTTTTTTTTTCCACAAAGAATATAACACATACCCAACATTGTCCCACTTGTTGTTTTCTTTGCATACAGGGGGTTACAGGGTTACATAGTCAAAAATCTAGGGCAACAATGCCCATGGATCCTCTACACCAAGAGAACTTCTTAGTGCTCACATATTTTGTTAATGAGTCTGCAAAATTCTTCAAAGTGTCCACCTTCATCAGTGATACCTTCTTTTCTTCAATCATGTCTCTCACAAAGTGATATTGCACATCAATGTGCTTTGTCTTTGAATGATAACAAGGGTTCTTCGCCAGAAAAATTGCACTCTCACTGTCACACTCTATCCTTATAGCTTGTTGTACCAACTCAATACCTGAACACAATCTTTGTAACCATACTGCTTCCTTACTTGCATGAGTGGCTGCCATGTATTCAGATTCTGTAGTTGAAAGTGCCACTACAACTTGTCTTTTGCTCATCCAACTTATTGCTCTTCCAAACAGGTTAAACACATACCCGCTTGTAGATCTCCTATGATCCAAATCTCCAGCCCAGTTTGCATCCACAAAGCCATGTATATCGACCACTCTGTCTAATCCCAGTCTTCCTTCGTAGCACAATCCATAGCTATCAGTGCCACACAAATACCTGAAAACCCTTTTTACTGCTGTCCAATGCTCCTTCTCTGGTTTTGACATATACCTGCTCAAAACTCCCACTGCATGTGCAATGTCCAGTCTAGTACAGACCATTGCATACATCAAACTGCCAACTGCACTCAGATATGGAACATGAGACATGTCCTCCTCTTCTTCATGTGTCTTGGGACACTGATCTATAGATAACTTTACATCAACAGGAATAGGAACCTTGACTGGTTTACATTCCTACATATTAAACCTCTGCAATATTGTCTCGACATATTTTCTCTGATTTAACCAGATTTTCCTTTTTTTTTGATCTCTTTTAATTTCCATGCCCAAAATGAAATTTGAAGCACCAAGATCCTTCATGTCAAATTTAGAGGACAACTGAGTTTTCACATCCTAGATAATCTCCTTGTTGTTTCCTATCAACAACATGTCATCCACATACAAGACCAAATAAATCAAATGATCACCAAATAATTTAGAATACACACAGTGATCCTCTTTGCTTCTTGTGAAGCCAAGTCCCAACATATAAGTATCAAATTTTTGATACCACATCCTTGGTGATTGTTTTAAACCATACATGGACTTTTTCATCTTGCATACTAGCTCCTTCTTTCCCTTCACAACATAACCTTCTGGTCGCTTCATAAAGATTTCTTCTTCCAGATCCCCATGTAGGAATGTTGTCTTCACATCCATCTGTTCTACTTCAAAATCAAATGCAGCAGCAATAGATAACAAAAATATTATAGAGGTTAACTTGGCAACAGGAGAAAAAATCTCACCAAAATCAATTCCCTCAACCTGGGAATAACCCTTTGCTACTAACCGAGCTTTGTATTTCTCCACTTTTCCTTCTGCATTCAGCTTCTTTT
>ML780388.1:808848-841344 GCA_009831015.1 Picea engelmannii
ACAGGAGAAAAAATCTCACCAAAATCAATTCCCTCAACCTGGGAATAACCCTTTGCTACTAACCGAGCTTTGTATTTCTCCACTTTTCCTTCTGCATTCAGCTTCTTTTAAAATACCCATTTGCTGCCAATGGGATTTCTTCCTGTTGGAAACTCCACTAGATCCCAAGCCTCATTCTTATCCAAAGATGCCATTTATTCTTCCATGGCCCTTTTCCAGAGATTTCCATCCTCTAAATCCACTACATCCTTGACAGTTCTAGGATCATCATCAGTAATAGACAAAGAAAAATTTGAGCGAAAATCAGATGGACTATACCTTTCTGGTAGCCTTCTTTCTCGATCTGATCTCCTCAATACTGGAGTATGAGGATCTTTTTCTTCTGATTCATGTTCTTTTGTAGAGTCTGATTCATCATCCTTTAAATCAAACTCTATCTTCTCTGGTTCTTCCTTTTTTGGTAGGACTTCCTGTTTAACAACATCCTTCATTTCTATAAATACCACATCTCGTCTATACACTACCTTCTTAGTTTCTGGGTTCCAAAGCTTATAACCTTTGAGAATATATTTATATCCAACAAAGATACATTTTTCATCCTTCTTATCCTGTCAAAGACTTCAGATTTCTTCCTGAGGAAATATATCCAAGTTTTCCTTGAGAAGTCATCTATAAATGAGACATAGTACATAGATTTTCCCAATGATGGGACCAACACAGATCCAAAAACATCACTGTGAACTAGTTGTAAAATTCCTTTTTCCCTCGTTGCACCAGAGGGGAATCTTACCCAATTCTTCTTCCCATATAGAAAATGTTCACATAAATCAAATTCCAGAGAGCATTTAGACATACCTTCAACCATACCTTTACCATGTAGTAGTCGAAGACCCTTCTCTCTGATATTCCCCAGTATTTGATGCCACACCATAACCTTTTCTCCAGAGACTGTAGGATTTCTTTCTTCTTCAACTCAAATATTAGGAACAATGGAGCTATTACACCCATCACTAATAGTGCTTCCTAGAAACTTATACAGAGTTCAAAACCGAACTCCTTTCATCAACACCATTGCTCCTCAAACCATCCTGCAAGTTCCCTTTTCAAAAATTGTTTTTACCCCTGCATCTTCCATTTTTCTTATAGAAATCAAATTTATGGCCATACCTGGGATGTGAAGAACACCAGGTAGTGTTCTAATCCTCCCATCTATGAGCCTCAACTTCACCCTTCCTCTTCCTATGATTTTGGTTGTCGAATCATTACCTAAGAAAGCATTACCTCCATCATACTTTTCATATTCATAGAACCACTCCCTGTGGGGAGTCATATGAAAGGATGCACCAGAGTCAATCAACCATGCCTCATGATATACATGTGTGCTTGAAGAGGCCAAGTACACATCCCCTCCTTCTTCCTTAGAGGTCTTTTCTTCTGTAGAAGAAGATTCTTCATATCCCTTCTTTTTCTCAACTTTGGATCTACACTGCTTCTTGTAGTGCCCTTGTTTTCCACACCTCCAAAGTACCCTTACAAAATTTTCGGGAGATTTATATCTACCCTTAGAATTAGATCTCCCACTTGAGAAATTAGATATATTTGTTTCCTGGGAATGTCCTCTTGCAAATAATGCATCTGTGCTATGTCCTTCCATATTCTTCCATCTCATCTCCTTCGACAACAAGGATGAGACCACTTCTTCAAACTTCAAAGAAGTTGTATTACTACCTATGGCCACAACCAGACAATCCCACGAGTCTGGTAAAGAACACCACAAACTGATACATTTATCTTCATATGAAATTTAATCTCAACAGATACTAACTGACTTACCACAGTATTGAAGGCATTCAAATGATCTGCCACTGAGTCTCTATCTCTCATCCTCAATTTATATAGCTTCTTTCTCAGGAATAATTTATTTACCAGGGACTTAGACTGATACAACTTCCCCAACTTTTCCCATAAATCCTTGGCTATAGATTCCTCTGACACATTCAGTAATACTGAATCGGAGAGACACAGTTGGATTGTGCTTTTTGCCTTCCGATCCATCTTTTTCCAGTCATCTGTAGAAGTTCCTGTAGGTGTAGTACCTGGGTCTACCACGATCCATTGATCTCTCTCCACCAAAAGATCTTCCATATTGATTTTCCACAACTCAAAGCTTTTCCCATTAAACTTCTTGATCTCCATCTTCGAATTTCTTTCCATTTCCTTTCACCTGAAAAACAATACCGCAGATCTCCCACTTTAACAAGGCTTATCATAGTCCCGAGCCAAACCCTTGACCACAAAGGCATCCTCCTGAAGCCAATAAAGCTATGATACCATATGTAAATCCTAACCTTGTACAATATCTACTGCAAACATATATTAAGAAAGAATAGAAAAGATACAATGGAAAATACAAACATTACATAGATATTTTTCCCCTGGAAACCCAAATCGGGAAAACCAACATGTTCTATATTCATTCATAGTGTTACATTGTTTACAATACAATATGCATATAGGAGCCAACGACATCCAAAACCCTAACCCAATGATTTGGATTTGTCCAAAACCCTAATTCCTTAACCGAAAATAGAAAACCATCGGCAAAAACCATGTGCCGAAAAACCACCTAAATACATGACACAATTAAGCTTCTTTTAAGAGCAAGAAAAAAGAAGAAATCGTCATTGAAATTGAGGATCAATTTATGAGAAACTGAAGACAAATTTGACGATTTCAGGATCTGGGTTTTGTGTAGAATGGGGTATATTATGTGACACATGGGTTGTTTTTCTTGAGAAAGGTCTTATTTTAAGAGATTTGCAAGATTCTCTTTACCATGTTTTACAGAAATACGTTCTAGAATGTGCACCTGCCCACCGATCGACTTTTATCTGGAAAGAATGCCTAAGATCCACCTGCGAATTTGTTTTGTTTGGATATGGTAACTCAACCTACAAAAGTAGAAGAAACCCTTGCAATTTGGTGTCTGGAGGAGTTGAGAGAAGGTAAGCTCAGATTTATGTAGTATCTGGATCGGATCTGGTATCTCGAGACAAATTCCAATGCTCCTCTGTATTAGGTGTTTTTTATCTGAGATCTAAAACTCACCTAGAACAAACACATCTCCATCTAATGCGTGAATTAGACTGGTGAGATTTCACCCACCAAGATCTCTTCTGCATATCAATTTACTGTTGCGTGTCCTCTTTTGAAGCCCCTTCATCACGATTTTGGTGAATAGTTCTATAATTGATAATAAATTATCAAAATTGCTGCATAATTATTTTTGTTCATATTGAGGTCCAGATTGAGGACCAGATTGAGGTCCGGATTGAGGACCGGATTGAAGTCCATATTGAGGACCGTATTGAGGACTGTATTGAAGTCTGAATTAAAGAGCTTTTTTTTTTTTGATTTTTAGACATACGATTTGTAATTTTTTAAGTCATTGATGACTTTAGTTGAAGGGGGGGAAATTTTATTATTTGTATAAGGATATCTATCTTGTAAAAACGGTCAAACTTTGAAAGGTTTGATTGTAGTCTTGAACGCTCAAAAGTTGAGAAGATTCTAGTAAAATATTGTCTCAAACTCCATTTCCAACGAGACTTTTAAAGGGTCAAGGCCAAGCCCTTAAAAGTACTCTTTTTGTGTGGATTGTGTACTCTTTCTTTCTGGCGCCTTGTGTCTCTCTTTTTGAGTTTTTATTATTATTCACTTGCAAAACAAATCATGTCTAAATTAATCAATCTATTCATAGAATCAGATAAGTTAGATGGACCCAAGAATTACAAATCTTGGAGTGGGAACATGCAAAACACTTTGATCTATAATGAATTATGGCATGATATCTGTGATGGTGATACTGCTCCAACTAAGCCCACCGATGCTACTTCTTTAGGAAAATGGAATTTGAAAGATGAAAAAGCACTTTCTTTGCTACATTCTTCTATAGCTGAACACATGTTTTTTCATATTGAGAATTCCAAAGATGCATGGTCTGCTTGGAATCTATTAAAGAATCTTTTTGATACTCCTGCTACATCTCAAAGAGTTGATCTACAAATGAAATTGCTTAAACAAATATTAGCAGACAATGGTGATGTATTAGAATACATTTCAAGGATTAAGAACATTCATCAGGAAATAATCAAAGGTGGTTTTTCTAAACTTGAAGATAGTTTTATAGTCTCCATTATAATAAATGGCTTGCCTCCATCTTATAAGAATTTTCTTGAGACTTTGCAAATAAATGATAAGTTATCAACTGTTAATTTTGATTCACTTAGTGAATTATTGGATCAACATAGTAAATCTTTTGGAAAACAAAAACAATCAGGAGAAGATCTTCTTTTCACTAAAGCTGAAATTTCTAAAGGAAGAGGAAAATCAAATTTTGGAAATTTTCAGAATCAATCTTCTAATCGAGGCCGTGGCAGAGGTAGAGGTCATAGCAATTTTGATCAACAAAATTTTCAAAGTAATCCTCCCAATAACAATGCACAGTCAGAAAGAGGCATAAATTTCAGTCAAGTAAGATGTAAAAGATGTTTAAATATGGGAAATTATGCATCAAATTGTCTTACAAGCAATGATCAATTGCCAAAGTTTAAGAAGACACCAAATTCAAATTCTCAACAATCAACTCAATATGCAAAATATCAAGATTATCGAGATGATGAATATGAATATGTTTTTTTCAACAATTTAGCATGTAGATTCATTTGAAAATGATTGGATATTAGACACATGAGCTACTCATCATATGACTTATCACATAGATTATTTTTGGAATTACAAAGATGTTCAACTAAATACCATTTATTTAGCCGATGATACAACTAATATACCTCAAGGAAAAGGTTCAGTGAAATATTTTCTCCCTGGAATTGGTGAAAAATGGATTTCAAATGTTTGGTATGTACCATCTTTTAAGAAAAAAATATTATCCTTAGTCACAATCAGACAAGATGGATATCAAATTGTCATGCAAGATGGTTTGGTGAATATTAAGTCAGAGAAGGATAACTTGAAAACAATAATGTATGGATATGAAGATGGGAAGTTACTAAGAATGAATGGGAATGTCATCCAAAGAAAGCAAGAGGTTGCAACAATAGTGAATTATGAAATGTCTTCATTTAGATTATGGCATTTTTGATTTGGTCACCTAAACTTTGATAGTCTTTTGAAACTTAAGTCCCAATATTTGGTAAAGGGTTTACCAACTTTCAAGAAAGAAAATTCCAAGTGTGAAGCTTGTATTTTTGAAAAGCAAAAGCAAGAATCTTTTCCAACCAACTCATGGTGAGCAACAATGTATTTGGAGTTTATTCACAATGATATATGTGGTCCATTGGAATCTTCTTTTGGTGGATGTCGATACTTTATATTGTTCATTGATGACCACAATATAATGACATGGGTGTAATTTTTAAAGGCAAAGTATGAATCTTTTGAAAAGTTTGTAAATTTTCAACACATGATTGAAAATGAAACTAGAGAAAAGATTGTTTTTTTGAGAACTGATAATGAAGGTGAATTCACTTCAACTGAATTCAATGATTATTGTCAAAACAATAGAATTAAGAGGCAACTGGAAAATTCATATACAACACAACATAATGGAGTTACTGAAAGGATGAACAAAACACTCATGGGTATGGCAAGATCTATGATGCAATTTAAAGGGTTGAACACAAAATATTGGGCTGAAGTAGTCCATAATGCAGTTTATCTTAGAAATCGATCACCTACACTAGCTTTATATGGAAAAACACATTATGAAGCTTGGCATGGTTTTAAACCCAAGGTAAATCATCTTAGGGTTTTTGGATCAACATGTTATGATTTAGTTCCTAAGGAAAATATAACTAAATTAGAAAACCAAAGTATGAAGTGTATCTTCATTGGATACTTTGATGAAAAGAAAGGGTATAGATTAATTTCAGATGGAAAATTCATTATCAATAGAGATGTCATTTTTGATGAAACTGAAAGTAATAGTTTAGGTGAGATTAATCATCTCCTTAGTTTTTTAGAGAAGAAAAACACTAAGGGTAAAGGTAAATTCAACAAGTCAACGCAAGGATTTTGGTTTGAAAAAGACTTTGTTACTCTAGAAGACATCTCTTTATCAAAAAGTTCTTTTGATTCATCTGATAATGAAACGACAAAAGACTCTTATGATTCTGAATCTTCAAAAGAATAATCTCCAACCTTAGATATTTCAGATGAAAGAAGAGCCTCATTTTTTGAAAATCCTCTTTTCGACAATAATGGTGATTCAGATCCACAATCCCCTCAACATAAGAAGCCAACATGGGCTGAACAACTTCTCAAATATGTTCATTCAAATGAACTAAAAAAAACATGAATCAGGGGATCTTCAAGAGAAAAAGCTAAATTTTCTCATGCTTCCATTGAACCTACTTATTTTTCTGAAGTAACTGGACATAAAGAATGGCAAGACGCAATGATTAATGAATATGATTTAGTACTTGCAAATGAGACTTGGAACTTAGTTTATTTTCCACATGATGTTAATCCCATCGGTTGTAAATGGGTTTATCGAGTAAAGTACAAGCCCAATGGTAAAATTCAAAAGTACAAAGAAAGACTTGTTGCAAAAGGTTTTGCTCAATAGGAAGGAATTGATTATGAAGAAACTTTTGCACCCACAACTAAATGGAATACTATCAGGATGGTTATCAATTTGGCTGCACATAATGGTTGAAAATTACATGAAATGGATGTCAAAAGTTCCTTCTTGAATGGAGATCTAAAGGAGGATATTTTCATGACTCAACCACAAGGTTTTTAAGCTAAAGGACAAGAACATAAAGTTTGCAAACTTGTGAAGGCTTTATATGGTTTGAAACAAGATCCTGGAGCTTGGTATGCAAAAATGGATGAGTACCTATGAAAGGTGGGTTTTCAACGGAGTAAATAAGATGATATATTGTATTTTCAAATGCAAGATAAGAACATGGTGATACTTTTACTCTATGTTGATGACTTAATCATAACAAGAAATAATGAAGCTCACATCAAATAGGTTAAAGAAGAACTTAAAGTAGGGTTCAAAATGACTGATTTAGGGATACTTCATTATTATCTTGGAGTTGAAGTTTCTCAACATCCTAACCAAATATTCCTTAGTCAAACTAAGTGTGCCACTAAATTGTTAAAGAAATTTGGCATGGAATATTGTAAACCTTCTCTTACCAATTGAAACTTTCAAAATTTGAAGGGGGGGGAATTGGTAAACAATACAAAGTACATGAAATTGGTTGGAAGTCTCATTTATTTGAAAAATACTCGACCAGATTTGTCATATTCAGTCAATATACTTCCAAGGTTTATGCAGGAACCAAGGGAAAGTCACTGGAATTCAACAAAAAGGGTACTAGGATACATTCAAGGTACAAAATATTTTGGTCTTTTCTACAAAAGGAACAAAATTTTTACACTTGTTGGATATCCAAATGTTGATTTTGCAAGTGACATTGATGATAGAACATCTAATTCAGGTTATTTAATGAATATGGGTTCAACAAAAATATCTTGGAATTGTAAAAAGCAGAAAACAATTGCCAATTCTTCAACAAAGGAGAGTGCATATCATCTTGGGAAGCAACATGTGAAACTGTATGGATACGTAGAATTTTAGAGGATCTTGGTGAAATTCAGAAATCACAAACTACCTTATTGATTGACAATCAATCAACAATAAAGATGGCCAAGAATCCAATATTTCATTCAAATACTAAACATGTCGACACCAAGTACCACTTCATCAGATCACTCATCATTAAAGACATCATCAAGCCTCAGTTCTGTCCGTCTGAAGATCAAACTTTAGATAGTTTTACCAAAAATCTTGGTAGAATAAAGTTCACTAAGTTCAAAGATGAACTTGGTATTTGTAAAAATGAACTTCCAGATTAAAGGGGGGATTGTTAGCCTCATAATCCTAAAGTTCTATAGTCTAAGTATTTTCTAGTATAAATGTTTTTAGAAATTAATTTATTCTAGTTTGTTAGGATAAGGAAACCTAGCTTCTATGTAAAGGACACCTATCATACTCATGTGATTGGTTGTTCTCCTAGATTTTAGTTTAGAGTTGAGATATATAAACTATCTCTTTCTTCAAGTGAGGTTAAGGAGTAGATTATGAATTCTCACTTTAGATTGTAATCACTTTTTCCTTATTAATGAAATTATGTGTCTGAGGAAACTTTGTCAACAATTGATATGCCAATTCCTTGGGCCATATATTTTACATAGAAACTCATTTTGAGACATTTTTTAGATAATTAAAAAACTTATTTCAAGCTCCATGTGAATGGGAGGTGCTTGAAAAATTTACTAGAAGTTCATGACCTGAAAAATAGTTGTAAAACTTGAAAGGTGTAGAATTATTTCTAAGTCGGTCATAAATTTGGGTGTCCACTTGTATCCATCTATATCATTCACCCCACTTTAGGAATAAATGGTATCCTTCATGTCAATTTCATCCATTATATGTGGAAAATGTTATTGAATCTGGTTCCTAGTGATCTATTTTCTTGGTGAAGAAACTACCCTGCTTTGACAACCCAACATAATTGTATGTTTTGTTTCCGATGCCATTCATATTGGTGTCTATGATTTGATTGTATTTATGTTTCTCAATCTAGTCAAGTTTGATTTCTATAGGTCCTAAACACTTTTCCACCTTTTTGGTGTCCAATAGAGATGGAAATATGGTCGAAGCAACTCTAGATTAAATGCAAGGTATAAGCAAATGAAAGGTGCAATACTCAATTTAAAAGCATTATCATCCACAACCTTGGTGATGGTGTAAGGCCCATATTAGAGTGGTACATGACTTTTGTGGGGGATTGTGAGTCACTCTTATTACTAGTGCAACTAGCCTTATCACCAACCTGAAATTTGAGTGAAGCCTGTTACAAGGAAAATCTCTCTATGGTTAGGGGCAAACCACAACAGATGAAAATGATTGCAGAAATCAACTCTATTCTCAAGTATGCTATATAAACAAATATGCTAGCAAGACAAGATAAAAGGCCTACCTTGTCCAAACGTTCGATGAAGTCCACCGTTGAGCACTTGACCCAAAGCAATATACCTGCAACTAGTCCTCAACAACCAAGCAAAGCAAGCATATGGTGATAATATATTATGTTAGCACATTCAATAGCATAATACATTAACATTCATAACAAATACGCCCATGTAATAATAATTCAAATATTTTCAAGATATCAATTGGATGATAAAATTGTTGGGTATGTGTTATATTCTTTGCATGTGTGTGTGTGGGCGCGTCAAATTCGACAACTGCGTCTGACGATTTTTTGCTATTTTTAGTGGTTTTCTAAATTAATCCCGGATTAAGGGATTAGGGTTTTGGTATCTACGAAATACCTAAAAACATTGTATATGTTGTATGGTGAATGGTGAAATTCGATATAATGAATATAAGAAAGGTTTTCCACAGTTGAGGGTTTCCGGTATAAATCTCTGTGTACTATGTGTATGAGCCATTGATTAAATTCTATTTTTCTTAAGAATCTATATGCATTGCTTTACTTCACAGGTTTAAAACTTACATGTGGTATCAAAGCTCATTTTTGGATTCAGAGGGATGCTTTTGTTGCTGAGGGTTTGGCTTGGTCTTGATAGATCAATTTTATCTTGGGTCTATGATAAACCTAGGTTTAGTGGGAGATTTTTCAGTGGTGATTCAAGTGTATAAAGAGGAATGGCGAGCTCTTCTAGAATCGAGATAGAGAAGTTCAACAGTAAAAAAATTGAGCTATGGAAGCTCAAGATGGAGGACCTTCTTGTAGACAAAGAACAATGGATCACTATGGATCCTGGTACACAGCCTACTGGTACACCATCTACTAGCACACAGGCTACTGGTACACAACCTACTAGTACACAAACTACTAGTACACCACCTATTGGTATGTCAAAGGAAGATTGGGAGAAGTTGGACATAAGAACAAGGAGTACTATTTGACTCTGTTTGGCAGATTCGGTGTTGTTGAATGTCTCGGGAGAATCTACAACCAAGGAACTACAGGATAAGTTGGGGAATTTGTATCAATCAAATTCCCTGGTAAACAAGCTGTTTCTTCGAAATAAGTTGTATCATCTTAGGATGGAAGATGGATATTCTATGACAGAACATCTAAATTCCTTTAATACTCTAGTAAGTCAACTTGTCTCTGTTAATATTACGATTGCAGAAGAAGATAAGTGTATTACTTTGTTATTTCCTTTTCCAGACTCTTGGGTTAATCTAGTTGTAGCAATTGGTAGTACCACTCAATCTACATTGAAGTATGAGAATGTAGTTTCATCGTTGTTATCTGAAGAGATGAGGCGAAAAATCATGGATAGTCATAGCACAGATGCTTTATTTATAAGAGGTCGTATCCAAGACAGGAATCCTGGTAAGCCTTTGGGGGGGAGATCTAAATCTACAAGCAGATGTAAGTCTCCAGGAAAATCTTTGAGGAAATGCTAGAAGTGTAGTAAAACAAGGAATTATAAGAAAGATTGCAAGTCTAAGAAGGTTGAAAAACCAAAGGGATCTGATAGTACCTCTTCCACAGAGGCGAAAACCTCCAATGAAGAAGGAGGTGATGTTTACCTGACATCTATAGGTACACATGCAGACTATGATGTATGGTTGATTGAATCAGGTGTGTCATACCATATGACTCCTCACATGGAGTGGTTCTTTGAATATGAAAAATATGATGGTGGTGACATATTCCTAGGAGATGAATCGACAACCAAAATCATGGGGCGTGGAAGGGTTAACTTGTTGCTAAAATATGGAAGGATTAGAACTCTCTCTGGGGTTCTACACATTCCAAAACTTGCTAGGAGCCTACTATATGTAAGCAAGTTGAATGATGCAGGAGTGGATACTGTATTTGGAAAGAACACTTGCAAGATGGTACGAGGAGCAATGATGTTGATGAGGGGAGTTCGGTGTGGAAATATTTACAAGTTGTTGGGAAGAACTTATACTAATGGGTGTAACAGTTCCATTTTCCCTGAGCAAAGAAATGAAGGAGACAAGACCAATATTGTCCCAGAAAATAAGACCATGCTGTGGCATCAAAGACTGGGGCATATTGGAGAAAAGGGCCTTCGAACACTACATGGTAAAGGTTTGGTTGAAGGTATGCATAATTGCACTCTGGATTTTGATTTCTGTGAACATTTCATATATGGTAAACAAAATCGAGTAAGATTCCCATCTGGTGCTACAAGAGCAAAGGGGATCGTAGAGTTGATACACAGTGATGTGTTTGGACCTGTTCCTATTCCATACATAGGTAAATCTATGTATTATGTTTCATTCATAGATGATTTCTCAAGGAACACATGATTTTCTTATAAATAAATCTGTGGTATTTGATAAATTTAAAGAGTTTAAGGCTTTGGCAGAAAATCAGATAGAGAAGAAAATAAAGGTATTGAGAATAGACAATGGTGGAGAATTATGCGGAAATGAATTCGAAGAATTCTGTAAGAAGTGTGTATATAAAGGCAGAAGAATAATCCATACACTCCTCAACAGAATGGAGTTTCATAAAGGATGAACAAGACACTGATGGAAAAATCAAGGAGCATGCTTAGTGGTGCTGAGTTAGGACAAGAATTCTGGGCAGAGGCAGTGGGTACAACATGTTGCCTGGTCAATCGATCACCTTCATCAAGGTTGGATGATAAAACTCCACACGAGGTATGGTCTGGAAAGAAACCCTCTCTTCAACATCTTAGAGTGTTTGGTTGTGATGCTTATGTACATGTTCCAAAGGAAAATAGGAGTAAGCTGGATAAAAAGGCTGAAAAGTGTATCTTTATTGGTTATAAATATGGTGTGAAAGGTTATAATCTTTGGAACCCAGAAACCAAGAAGACTGTTTACAGTTGAGATGTTTTTTTTCAGAGAGGTAAAAGATGTGTCCAAACAAGAATTCCTACCAACGCAAGATGAACCTGAGAAAATAGAGCTCGAGTTGGATGATGCAAAATCTAAATCATTTGAAGAAGAGGAAGAAGAAGAAGAAGAAGAAGAACCTCATACCCCAGTATTGAGGAGATCAATGAGAGATAGAAGGCATCCAGAAATGTATAGTCCACCTGATTTCTGTTCCAATTTTTCTTTATCTATTATTGATGATGATCCTAGAACTGTCAGGGAAGCAGTGAATTCAGAGGATAGTAAACTATGGAAGAAGGCCACGGTTGAATAAATGGATGCCTTGGATAAGAATGAGGCATGGGATATGGTTGAGTTTGCAGCTGGAAGAAAATATGTTGGTAGAAAATGGTTGTTCAAGAACAAGTTTAATGCACAAGGTAAAGTGGAGAAATACAAATCTCGGTTAGTAGCAAAAGGTTATTCCCAAGTAGAGGGAATTGAATTTAGTGAGATTTTTTCTCTTGTTGCTAAGTTAACTTCTATTAGATTTCTTTTATCTATTGCTATTTCTTTTGATCTTGAAGTGGAACAAATGGATGTGAAGACATCATTCCTACATGAGGATCTGGAAGAAGAAATCTACATGAAGCAGCCAGAAGGCTTTGTAGTGAAGGGAAAGAAAGAGTTGGTCTGTAAACTAAAGAAGTCACTATATGGTCTGAAGCAATCACCTAGGATGTGGTACCAAAATTTTGACACATACATCCTTGGATTGGGATTTGTAAGAAGCAGAGCTGATCACTGTGTATATTCCAAGCAGGTTGGTAATCACTTCATTTATGTAGTGTGTATGTTGATGACATGTTGTTGGTAGGTAATAACATGGATGTTATCAAGGAGGTGAAATCACAGCTATCCTCCAAATTTGACATGAAGGGTCTCGGTGCTTCTAACTTCATTATGGGAATGGAGATTAAAAGAGATCGTGCAAACAGGAAACTCTGGTTGAATCAGAGAAAATATGTTGAGACAATATTGTAGAGGTTTAATATGCATGGAAGTAAACCGGTCAAGGTTCCTATTCCTATAGGTGTAAATTTATTTGCAAATCAGTGTCCCAAGACATAGGAAGAAGAAGAGGACACGTCCCATGTTCTGTATGCTAGTGTAGTTGGCAGTTTGATGTATGCAATGGTATTTACTAGACCAAACATTGCACATGTAATGAGAGTTTTGACCAGGTATATGTCAAAACCAAGGAAGGAGCATTGGACAATAGTAAAGAGAGTCTTCAGGTATCTTCGTGGCACTATCAATTATGGATTGTGCTACCAAGGAAGACCAGGATTGGACAAAGTGGTGGGCATACATGGCTTTGTTGATGCAGACTAGCCTGGAGATCTGGATCACAAAATATCTACAAGTGGGTTTGTGTTTAACCTATTTGGAGGAGCAATCAGTTGGATGAGAAAAAGACAGGATGTAGTGGCACTCTCAACTACAGAAGCTAAATACATGGCAGCCACTCATGCAAGCAAGGAAGCAATATGGTTACAAAGATTGTGTTCAGGTATTGGGTTGGTACAACAAGCAATGAGATTAGATTGTGATAGTCAGAGTGCAATATTCTTGGAAAAGAACCTAGCTTAGCATTTGAAGACAAAGAATATTGATGTTCAATATCACTTTGTGAGAGACATGGTTGAGGAAAAGAAGGTGTTACTGGAAAAGGTTGACATTTTGAATAATGTTGTAGATTCATTGACAAAGTCTGTGAGCACAAAAAATTTCTCCTGGTGTAGAGTAACAATGGGTATTATTGCCCTGGATTGTTGACTATATATAATACTATGGACCCCTGTATGCAAAGAAAAAAACAAGTGGCAGAATGTTGGGTATGTGTTATATTATTTTCATGTGTGTGTGTGGGCGCGTAAGATTCGACAACTGTGTCTGACGATTTTTTGCTATTTTTAGCGGTTTTCTAAATTAATCCCGGATTAAGGGATTAGGGTTTTGGTATCTACAAAATACCTAAAAACATTGTATATATTGTATGGTTAATGGTGAAATTCGATATAATGAATATAAGAAAGGTTTTCCCCAGTTGAGGGTTTCCAGTATAAATCTCTGTGTACTATGTGTATGAGCCATTGATTAAATTATGTTTTGCTTAAGAGTCTATATGCATTTATTTACTTCACAGGTTTAAAAATTACATGTGGTATTTCTATTAAGATATGATCAACATAAGTGAATAAGTTACAGACTTCCGTGTCAACACAGTTCGGAACCGAGAAACCAAGTTCGTTCCAGCTGGGCCTCCACCACTTCAATCCTCCACCAAAGGCAAGCTCACAGAAGAGATATAATGAAGTTCTCAATCAATAAGGGAAGAGATTGGGGGCTGAAAACTGTGTTCAGACTTAAAGGATAAAGGTATGCAGACTCAATGTGAAGTGAAGAATTCCTCCAGAGTAACTTTGCTCTCAAAGTTGAATTATTTTCTCCTCTTTTCCATAGCTTGAAATTGGCCCATTTATAGCCTTCAAGTGGAACTGAAGGGCTGAGTCTAAACGTTTCCAGTATATGGAAGGCCAAGGATCATTGATCTCCTATCGTGTCATGTAACCCGACACTATTTTTCAATTCTAGGCACATATCCTGATGTACGCGGGCTGTAATGGTGCAACCTGCATATACACATGATGTATAATAGGAAAGATGCATATATGTGGAAAAATTGTATTTTTATCTTTGGGATTTGCAAAAAGGGATTAAAAGTCTGGATGGGGAAATGGAAAAAGGACTTATGTGCAATATTGCATGGGGTGAGGAAAATATTTCTATAACAGATGCCCCCTAATGTGTGAGGTTAGAGGAGTATCTGCGATGGTCGAAATACATTATAAAAACCCAGAACTGAAGTGATGGGGAACTGGCTGGAAGAACTAGTTTCTCATTACAATCTGTATTGACTTTGCATACATGGTTTCCAATTTGTTTTACACTGTAGATCCATGTGAAAATATACCAAACAACTATCCATGGCCATGAATAGGAAAATACAAGTGCAGTTACATGCCAAAGGTTGTCATAGGCCCAGTAGAACCAGTCTAAAAACAATATGAAGATATCTATATACAATGGAGTATAATCTGATCTCCCATGATCACTGAAGTCACATAGGTACCAGTCCAATGAAAAGGAAGAAACAACTCAGGAAAGCTGCGACCACATACTGATGTCTTCAAGTCTTCTACACAATCTACCAAAGATGCAAGTCTAGATCGTGTGAATAAAGGAGTTGAGGTCGAACATAATGAGACTTCGTTTGATTACCGGTCATTGAGCTATACCATTAACAAATGCAAGACAACATACCGATGATGAAAGTAGGAATCAAGGCACTGAGTACATTCTTACAAGTGTGAATAAAGGATTCATGGTTGAACACTTGAAGAATCCATCGATTATGAGACATTGATGTATTCCCAACTTTCGATGGCGAGAGAACCTGCCACTAATGCCTGCAAGCCTCAAGGTACTTATAGGATTCTAGGTCTCATTTCTAGAATAGATGAGCTGAAGTCGATGGAAGGAGACCTACTGAAAGTAGAGCATTAAGGCATCTCTCATCATTCAACATGAGGTACAAAGCAAGAGCTTTATGATTTGGAGGAAATTGGATGAAGAACATGTTCATGAACCAAGGACCCTGTGCATCTTTCTGAATAACAACCAATGAGGAAAATTGCTGACAAAGGCGAGGAAACCACCAATAAGGCTAATGGAATCTAAGAAACTGCATGAATCCCAATGTGTGAATAGATTTCTTGCCATCGAACAAAAGGGAAACCACCCAGTCAATGACTAATGATGAAATTTTGATTGTTGGGTTCAAGGTTACCTACCAATGATGAAAGTAGGACCAGAGTGCGTAATAGGACTACAAAATCATGTGATTCTGAGATAAATTGAGGGTATGACCGACATGCAAAGTCAATATTTCTAGGGAATAGATGACACAGGTTGATAGACATCCTTTGAACAAGAGCATGAGACATATGAAAGTCTCCAACAACATAGACTCAATGATGAAACCATGAGATGCATGAGGCATCAATCAAACTCTCCATAGGGACTAGAAGAGTAACCAGTCGGTGGAGAAAACTTTCTGTAATGATCTCAACTTCCTAAGGCCATGCTAAACCCAAAATTATGATGACAAATAGACTCAATAACTTTGTGCTCTGTTCAAAGGTGATACGACTGCTACCAATATACGGAAATACTCCCTTCCTGCCCTTTTTTTTTTTTCATAGTCAAATGAATGCTATGATACAGAGGAGGAAACAAGTGTCACAAGTAAAAAAAACTATTTCCAGTAGTGGAACATACCTATGATCAATGCAAGGAGGTGCATGTGGGAGATCGACACATGGGGGAATGTTCCCTCCTAGGTATAGGGTGTCAAATTGCGAAGGATATAAACGAGGCTCTGCTTGCTTGAAGATATAAAACCGATGAGGAAAATGATTTATAACACAAAGCGAGAAATGACTATAGGCTCAATACTGCAAGCAAGGGCATGAGATGTAATCACAACTTAACACCAAAAAATGTCCTTTTTCGTAATCTTAGTCTATTTGGTGTGAAAAATGGATAAAATTGTACCGAATAGACGTTGTTTCAAATCCAATTTACAAGTATGAAAGAGACAAGTTCACTCGACAATCTTTTCACTTTTTGAAAACGAGTCGGAAAAGAGATTAAATCAAACTTGGTTGGGAGTCCTCTAGGTATAAGTTACCATGTTTCTGAGTGAGAAATGAGGCTCAACATAAAGTCATGTATTATCTATGAGGTACTCCCTCTCCTACAGAAAAAATATCTGCATGGGCACCAAATGGAGCAGAGGATCTAACTAGAGTAACCATGTTTGGTAAATCTCTACCATTTGATAACGACACGTCTTGTAGCAGATGGATGGTTCTGTGTCGCTAAGAAATGGGTTCTTACCTAAGGCATATGAGTGAAAATTATAGGATAATGCAAGTGTGCATGATGGAATGGATACCTATCCTATATGCTGGGTGGAAAAAATACATGTCTGTAGTTACGAACGGTCAACATAACACTAAAAACCACAAGAATCCCTGGCGAAAACTACAAAAACCAAATCAATCCACTGATGTATTAGTCCATTAGGTGAAAATATGATTTGGAACTATATAAAGTGGGTAAAAACTGCTATAAATAGTAACAAACACCAAATTTTACTATGTCATTTGACTTTTTTACCCAAATAGTGAAAATTGGACCAAGTTACCTCTGATCTTCAACTGGTGATTGCGGGAGCATCGAGTGATGGAATCAGAGACCGTCTGGACCAGGTAATTCCTCTTCCCCTCCTCTTCCTTTCTAGTGTATTACATTTTTTATTTAGGTTTCAAAAATTGAGTTATTTAATGCACAAATTAGGTATTTAGGTGTATGCGGGATACCACTCATTGGGTCGTGTATACGTGAGGTTATACGCGACTGTGTAAAATACAGACTGCATGTACTCAGCCCTATATGGGACTGTGAATGCTTCATCCCGCTTACAAGTTCGTAAACAAGGTTTTTGATGGTTGCTAACTAAAAATATGATGTTTCTCTGGCAGGATGGTGCTAGAATGGAGGGAAAGTTAACATGAGGAGGTAGACGCTGCTGTGGAAAGAGATCTCGGGGCCCAAATGGCCTTGAAAAGATGTGGGTTGTAAAAATTTTGGGCACTCAAAGGGATGAGGGACCAAGTGATGTTGCTATAGTTACTCGTGGATTACTCGGATCCAGACAGTGAGAGATTCATCCTTGATGGGAAACCATTAAGGATTGAAGTCAAGGATATATAGTTCTTGACTGGGTTATCACTTCGGGGTGAGGTGGTGAACCTCAAATCCCAGGGAGCTGGGAGTGGTATGAATATAAAAGAGTACACAAACGCTCATTGTATAGCAGGCACCGAGAAGGTCAGAAGTCAACTCCCCATTCGAGTGATAAACAATCTCAGCCTCAAGATTGTTGTCCTTGTTTTGACTAGGATCACAGGATCAACTTCGTTGCACCAATAATCGAGGCCACTCATATTCTATTCTATAGAGTGTTTGAGAGCCATGGTGTAAAATTGGTGCACCTCACTACTGGCTAATATGAAGAGCCAATTCATAGAATGAAAATAGGGTGACAAGAGGAACTTCGAGTTTGCATCTATCTTGTGTAGCTTTTTCTTTGAGTGGGTTCCAGGTTTGGGACCTAGATTCGAGATCATTCCTCGAGGACCTCTTGACCCAACCATGGCACGATGGACTAAGGTAATGAGACGACAGGGGGGAGGTAGGGTGCCCACACTCTACAACGAGGATTTAGTTTACTGGTGGAGACGACAGGTCATTTCTCTGGATGACTACCCCTATGCAGGGATCAACTTTAGAGGGGACCCTGACATGCCATTTCCACTAGGGACCTCCTACGGGGACATAGGTATGTCAAAGTTTTTAAATATTTCATTTTTTTTGTATTTTTGTAAAGTAAAATTTTTTTTTTTTTGGATGATGCTTAAGTACTAACTAGACACTTGTGTGATATAGACGTAGGTCCGCGACGACTAGACGAGCTTCCAATACATCGTTAGAGGCACCGAGGAGATGAGGCGATGAGAGGAGAAGCTGAGAGAATCCTTCAAAACATGTAGGTTAACCTGTCTTGTTTGACACATAGGATTCCGATGGTTTAGGTAGAGGATCTGGTGGAGGCCATGCAACAGAAAGTGGTTGGTGTGCCCAGAGCTTGGGTGCAACTCTTTCGGCGTCTCGCAAATGCCATAGTTTTTTATCATGACACACATCTGGCGCCACATGCGTAGATGTCATGGATTTTATATTATCGGCTGTATATGTGTATCGAGGGTGTTGGCCCCAATTTTGTACTATAAACATCATATTTTTTGAAATATAAATATAAAACAAGGTTCTTCGAATTTACTTATATTACAATGTGTACATTGATGAGATTGTTTTATTTGCTTTAGTTGTATGAAAAATGCCAATCTAAAATGAAATTATCATTAGCATCAGATACATAATTATAACTCCTAGGTATGTGATGATAAGTGATAAAATCAAACTGTCGCTGTAAAAGGCGTACCCATAGTAATCGTCAGAGTAACGTAGGATCGTGCACATGATAACTGTCATTCAATTGACACAATACTAACTAGGAATCCAGGAAAACCTCCAAAGAGAGAATACCATGTAAAATAACATCACAAAATTTTTATATAATGCCACTATATTCAACCACATTATTCGTGGATGGCCCTAGACATACACCACCTGAAGACACCAGTAGACCCTCGGGTGAGTAAACCACCAAAGTGGTGGAAGCCAAGTTCTGTGTATGACAATTGGCTCTGTCTACAAATCCTAAGTAGACCGAAGACTCCGTTGACATCTGCCAACCAAGGGAAAACTCAATAAGTAAGATGAAGACAAAAAATAAAGGGAAAATATATATACACTAAATTACATTAGTATACAAAGAGTTACGCCCAATCTTGGGGCTCAAGTGGAATATCTTTTCAAGTAGAGCCCATTCCTGGGCTCGGCCAATATGTTCCCTTCATAATATTCTAACTCGTAGGATCCTTTTTCTAAGACACGTCGCACGATATGGGGACTGTCCCACATGGGTTTGAACTTTCTTTCCCCCAATGGTTCTTTGGATTGATCATATAAAATGACCATGTCACCCTCAATGTACAACTGAGGACATACAAACTTATCATATTGGACCTTGAAACATATTTTATTCACCTCGATAACTGTAGAGGCATCTCGATGCTGCTCTTAGAGACTCTCTAGGTGTATGAGGCATCGCTCGAGATCGGAAGTGTTAGGGAGGAGCATGACTACCAATATAAGAGAAGGGATTTCTCATCAAGGATGATTTTAGGGGCTAAATTTCGCTCATGTGCTAATTTTCCTTGGTTTTTACCAAAAAAAGATTCGCTATTCTAAAAATGATTCGCCCAAATTCTAAAGGACAAAATTATTTTACCTTAAAAATCATCAAAATTTTATATAAACTATATAAAATCCTTAGAAATTTGAATATTTTTACAAAAATATCGCCAAACATTTATAGTTGGCATATGAAGGATTAGTAATGTTCACCAAGGTTTCTACATTTTAAAATACATTTCCATCCTTAAAATCATCCCTGTCAATAGGTAATATCAACTCTACATCGTGTACTAACTGGAAAGGAGAAAATCCGATGGCAGTCTTGACCGAGGTTCTATATGCCCAGAGTGCGAGATATAGCATAATATGTCAGTCAGATTTTCTCTGGTTGACAATTTTCTACAAAATGGTCTTGAGAGACTTGTTGAAGGCCTCTACCTGTCCATTTTCATGTGGGTAGTAAGGGGAATACTAACCATGCTTAAACCCCATCTTGGATGCTATCTCTTCCATCATTTTGTTCTAAAAGTGACTTCCATGACCAGTGACAATCTCACTCGGGATATCGAACTTGGCGATAATTTGATTGAATACAAAGAAGGCATGAGTCTTCCCATCATATTTAATTGTAGGCATGGCCTTGACCCACTTATTAAAGTAGTATACGACCACGATAATGTGTTGATTCCCCCCAACCAAATTTGGGTTGCAATCCACAAATTCCACTCCCCACTTGGTGAAGGGACTGACGGTAATGACTGGGTGAAGAGGGGCTCGATGGGAGCACATTTTCCGAGTGAACACCTAGTAGGGGTGACACTTCTTAACCACTTCAATGCAATATTTAAAGATAGATGTCCAGAAATAACTGAATCACAATTGTTTTTGGGTTGTCGCAAGCCCGAAAATATGACCACCATAAGCCCCACTGTCGCAATCGTTTAGAACTGAATCAACTTCTTCGTGAGTTAAACAATGACACATGATATTGTCTATTCCTTGACAATACAAAGTGTTTCCGATGATAATGTAATTCTTGGATTGGTATTGTACACATCATCGACCATCTCATGAGAGATGCTAAGGAAACTTCAAAGTTTGAAGATAAAGAATAATGTCTCCATACCAGGGGTCAGACGACGAGACAAGGAAAATGTGTTCGTCCACAAACAAATCAACATGAATGACATCCTTGTCCAATCGTGGGAAGTCAGATATTAACTCTGCAAAGAGTAGTGATTTCTTGGATTTCGCAAAAGAGAAATCGAGATAAAATTCTTGTAAAATGACAATCCATTTATTATATTTCCCCCCTATGATACACCTGGTAAGGAAGTATTGAAATGGATTCACATCAACAACCACAATAGTCTTGCAAAGCAATATATATTGACGTAATCATTGGACTGCGTGGACGACAACCAAAGCTAGATTTTCAATGTGAGAATATCTGAGCTCAGCACCGACTAAGTTTCGACTAAGATATTATATGACATGCTCGCGGGGGTCATCATCCTCTTGAACCAAAACCATACCAATCATCTCTTCGGACGCGGCGACATAAAGCAAGTAATCCCTATTGTAGTCAGAAGAATTCAGCAGAGGTGTTGATACCAAGGCTTTCTTCAAAGAATCGAAGGATTCCTGGGCTCGCTCATCCCAGATAAAAGGGGTGTCCTTCTTCAAAATATGCATGAAACCCTTAGTAATATTGGAATAGTTTACTATAAACCGACATAAAAAGTTATCTTTCCCCTGTAGACCTTGAAGTTGTCAAATAATGCATGGGGGAAGCAATCAAAGTATTGCCTCAACCTTTAATGGATCTACCATGATTCTGGTCTCAGAAACTAAAAATCCCAAAAGACATCCAGACCTAATGAAAAATATGCATTTACGAGGGTTCAACCAAATTCTATAATGACGACATATTTTAAAACTAGCTGAAGGTGCTTAGGGTGATCCACTCTCTTACGAGAGTGAGCAGCAAGATCGTCAGGATAAGCTTCAACTATATGCTTAAGATCATGGAATGCGGAGATCATAGCACATTGGAAGGTTACTATGACGTTTTTAAGGCCGAAAGGCATCTTTCAGTATGTGAAAGTACCCCAAGGAAAAATAAATTCCATGTTGTGTTGATCCTCGGGTTTAATTTGAATTTGTTTATACCCTGAAAATCCATCCATGAAATAAAACACTTCACTTTCAGCACACTCGTCGAGAATCCGACCGATGAAAGGTGTCAGGAAGTTGTCTTTAGGAAAATCTTTGTTCAGTTCACGAAAGTCCATGCATACACGGATGTTTCCTTACTTCTCATTCAAAGGAACGAGATTGGATACCCATTTAGTCAAGGGAACCAGGTTGATAAATCCAACATTAAGTAGTTTCTCTACCTATG
Source organism: Picea engelmannii (assembly GCA_009831015.1). Taxonomy (NCBI): domain Eukaryota; kingdom Viridiplantae; phylum Streptophyta; class Pinopsida; order Pinales; family Pinaceae; genus Picea; species Picea engelmannii. Next base: position 831,222 of record ML780388.1, read on the forward strand.
CCTTAATAGTAGGGGCCTTCTGGGGATTGACAACTCTAAGACATTTTCGAACAGGCTTAGCATATGGATAAGTACTAATCTCATGCTCGACAATTCGAGGGTCGATTACTAACATCTCTTCATATGACCAAGCAAATAAATCTCATAATTCCTTGAAGAGTTCGGTGTAGATCAAGATTTGTTTCGACGAACAATCTACACCGATATGTACATTGTCAACCTTGCCATGGGTACAAGAGATATTGATCATGATAGTAGGAGAGATACTCACCATATTTCCTTCGGCATAAATGTTGTGTGTATCAAGTGGAACTACGACGTGACCGACTATCTCACTCAAAGTAGATTGAAAGTCATGTTGTTCGATTCTATCAAGCTCTGGGAGAAAATAAGAGCAATGATGCATATCATCCCAAGGTTTGTTAGAACCATTCATGGCTTCGATGATAGCTTCATCTGAGGGTAAAGTTTCATCAAGGCAATCATGTGATCAAGACAACGAAGTGGCTCACATGGGCTTAAGAAAGAGATCCTCCTCGTTCATTGGTGAGGTAATAGGATCGTGATCGACAAAAGAGTAAAAAACAACCTGATATGCTATCTCTTCTACCGATAGTGGCATGGCCATTCCAACATGCGACTAACCTTCACAAGATGAATTCGAGGAAGGTAGGGTCCAAGGATCGTTAAAATAGGAAGTGCAGAAAGGAACAAACCTCTCTGATGAAACAGACTCACTGGACATGGCATAAACATGGTGAATCAATGCCATGAAGTTGAAGGTACCCATAAGGGATGAATACATTTTGAAGACCGATATTCTTAGTTTCCGGCTGAGAATTGTTGACCATGGGGATCTATGGTCCAACAGATGCACTGGAGATAGCATACACAAAGGATAACTGGTCGATCGTAACGATATTCCCATCATGAGGAAAACAAAGAGTGCAGAAGATGGATGATACGACGACAATAATAGCATAAATCCAATTGCATCATAGTAACAATTTATAATCGAGGGGTGCATCAACCACCTCTACTATCTTCCCACCTAAATGGACTGGAAAGGCAGGAAGAATACCGTGAGGGAGGAAGGAATGACCATCAATAGTAGTTAACATGGTCGAAGATTGAGAGAGAGTTAGATAGCCAAGAGCTTTCCAACATATCAGGGACATCACACATGTTGCATCCCCTTCATCAACAACCACATGCTTGATGGTATACTTTGAGTAACCCACGTGGATTTGGAATGCCACATGGTAAGGCAAGCGAGGCTTCACATCTGTGACGTCAAACTTGATAACTTTCGAGCCATTGGGGTCTAGATCTCCTAATGAAGATAACAAGCCATTCCTCTATGAAGGACACGTCTGAAGTACTTCCAGATCTGACATCGCACAAGGGGTTTGACCCAGGTCCTCAACAATAGAGTAATTCTAGGCGGCTCTAGCATTTGGATTGTGGGTAGAGCGCTTGAGTACTCCTTTCAGAATACAAGGTAGTGGGTCTAGTTTTCCTATCTGCAAAGGAATATTTGGAGGAGGAGGAGGTTATTCTAGACTAGGTACAGTTTTTGAAGAACTGTAATCGTGAAACCGGGTGGATACATTAACCTGAGAATTGACCATATTGATGCACAAACGATCACCATATTGTGTTGGTGGGTTTTGACTTCCACCGACCACATTTCCGACATTTGAGGAGCTCGAGGCCATGTGCTGGTTATGTGGGAAAGGATTTGTCAGCATGGCGGGCGGTAGAGATAAGAGCCTCACAACTTTCACAAGTTTGGGGCATGAATGAGTAAGATGATCGTCTATACAAACCTTACAGGGAAATTTCACCTTACACCTTTCTTTCTTTCCCTCACCAACATTATTATTCGTCTTCTCATTATTATAATTGTCCTTGAGTTTATTATTATTCTTCCCACCCTTACGATTATTATTACATCCTTTCTTCTTATTCTTGCCTGGTTGCTGGTTACCATTTGGGCCGGTTGACGATTGAACGAAATGTACATTTTTCGATTGAGTGGGATTGGAAGACACAGACGAAGCTGGCCCTCCTACAGACTGGTTTAGAGACAACTCTTTCAAATGGCTTGTCACCGAGTTTGCAAATTTCACATTGGTAGAGCCTACAATGACATCGACATGAGGTCCAGGATTTTGTCTAGGGTCATAGTTTGACCTCAGTGCATCCGAAAGAATCTGGTATAACATCCCATAATGACCGTATATAAGACCTATCTGTTGGGATTTTAAGATTGCTTCTTCCTCATATGTAACCCCGGATGTAGCAACATCCTTCTAGATAGGAGGATGCAAGGACTTAAGGAACCATTCTAACAGGAAATCTAGGGGTATGCAGGTCTTGAATCATATCCTAGAACATATCAACATATGATGATGAAAGTGATCGGAAATATTATAATGAAGAAGTTGATGAAGAACCTCAAGAAAATGAACCCCACATTTATGATGAATATGACGAAGAAACACCCTTGCCAAAATCCCCATCAAAAAGGGTTCATAAGAATCATCCTAAAAGTCAGATTATTGGAGATAAAAATGAAGGAGTGGAAACAAGAAGGAAACCCACATTTGAATCAGAACAAGCAATGCTATCCCTTCTAGAACCTAAGTCATTTAAAGAAGCCAAAAAAAATAAATATTGGATAAAAGCAATGGATGAAGAACTAGATCAAATAGAGAAGAACCAGACTTGAGAACTAGTTCTGAGATCTAAGGACAAGAATGTGGTAGGAACCAAGTGGATCTTCAAGAACAAACTAAATGAAAATGGGGAGATTATAAAGAACAAATCCAGATTATTTTTCAAATGATATTCCCAAGTGGAAGGTATTGATTTTGAAGAGACTTTTACTCCAGTAGCAAGACTTGAGGCCATCATAATGTTCCTGACATTTGCATGCTTCAAAAATTTCAAAATCTATCAGATGGATGTCAAGTTAGCATTCCTTAATGTAACACTAGAAGAAGAAGTCTATGTTGAGAAACCAAAAGGATTCATTTTAACAGAAAATCAAGACTATGTGTGCAATCTAAAAAAGGCCCTGTATGGTCTTAAACAAGCCACCAAAGCATGGATCTCAAGGCTTGATCAATGCTTGCAAAAACAAGGATATAAGAGAGGGACTATTGACAACAACTTATACATCAAAATTTAGGATCAAAAAATGATTATTGTGGTGGTATATGTAGATGAAATGATATTTGGAAGTAATCTTACTATACTAAGAAAAAAGTTTGCAACAAAAATGCAAGAAGAATTTGAAATGTCTATGCCGGGAGAACTGTCCTTCTTCTTAGGTTTACAAGTAATTCAAATAGAAAAATGAATATTCGTTTCCCAAGCCAAATATATCAAGGAAATTCTAAATAAATTCCAAATGGAAGACAATAAACCTATGAGTACTCCCACGGTCATTGGATGTAAACTAAGCCTAGAAGACGACTCACCAAAAGTGGACCAAATGATGTACAGATCAATGGTTGGAGGTCTTCTCTATTCAACAACAACAAGATCTAACATCATGCAGGTTGTATGAATCATGGAGAGATTTCAATCCGCACCTAAATAAAATCACTTAAAATAAGTAAAGAGAATATTCAGATATCTTAAAGGCACCTTAGAACTTGGATTATGGTATCCAAAATATAAATACTTCAATCTAACTCCATACACTGATGCAGATTGGGACGATAGTATATATGATAGAAAAAGCACCAGTGGAGGAGAATTTGTTTTAGGAAAATGTATGGTAGCATAGATAAGTAATAAAAAAACATCCACGTCACTATCCACAATAGAGGCATAATACATTGTTTTTGCATCTTGTTGCACACAAGTTCTTTGGATGAAGAAAACATTAGAAGATTTAAAAATAATATATGATGATCCCATTAATATTAATTGTGATAACACTAGTGTCATAAATATCTCTAAAAATCTAGTAATGCATTCTAAAACCAAACACATCCCAATAAAATACCATTTCTTAAGAGATCAAGTTACTCAAAGAGTGGTTAAAATAGTGTATGTGGACACCCAAGAACAAATTGTAGACATATTCACAAAACCTTTGTCCAGAAGTACCTTTGAAAATCTTTGAAAATTTTTGGGAGTAATTCATATACCTCATTAAAACCACAAAAGTTGCATCAGAAGAAAAGGGGCACATGGTCAGGGGGAGCATCGCCACAGGGGGAGTGAAGAAATATCCCCTCTTTCATTGCTATGAAAGGGGGAGGAAATTGATAAGCAATATAAACAAAAAATGTTTCAAAGAAAAGGTTTCCATCAATGACAAAGGGGGAGAATGTTGGACACAATGGTATGATATTGTCATTGATGTCAATAGGGTGAAGAAGAATCTAGTATAAACCCAAATCTCAGAAGGAAGAACATTAATCGAAGCTCAGAAGAGATGGTGCATTTGAAATAACAAAAGATATAGAGTTCAGTGAGTAAATAAATCCTTTTGTAAAGGATCCAATCACATGAATCGTTCATTCTTGGTTAGGGAAAATCCAAGATCGTTAGATCGAGGTAAAGTCAGAGGTTGGAAAGGATTAAATCTCAACCATCAAATCTGAAGCAGTAGCATTATGGACCATTGGATCAATTAGCATATAAATAACTTTGGCACTTTAGTGATTACTGGAGACAAGAAAGAATCCACGAAATCTCGAAGTCACGAAATAGTGCCAACCGTCGATCAGGAAGGAGCTTCAAATGGTTTCCTAGTCGTTAGATCCATATTTGATCTAGAATTAAGCATTGATCATCGATCTAGACTAGAAATGTTGAACCGTCATATCACACTAAAGGAAATAAGGTGGTCAATTCTGATGTTTACCACTCTAGTGAAAAGGAGTATGAAACATGTAAGTTTACCCGAAGGCTGAAGCCCTGAAGTCGTGAACTCCTGTCGACCGTCAGATCAGAGGAAGAGTAGGGAAATCCTATCAACTATTGATCTGGAATGAATATTGAAATCATTATATCACACTAAAATAAAGAAGGTGGTCAAATCCTACATTGACCTACTTCGGTGATAAGAAGCTGAGATAAACCAAGAAATCCCAAACTTCAGAGTCCCAGAATTAACATAAGATGTCGATCAAGATAAGAAAAGATCTACAATGATAGATCTATTTGGAACTTCGATAATGATTGAAGGATGGTATAAAAGTGCCAAAATTCCCAAATCCACAAAATACCGAAGCCACGAAGTGTAAATCCATGATCCAGGAGGGAGACATGTGGAAAAAGACAAATATGACACATGGCCCAATCGGTTGGTGACAAGTGTCAAGGTATAGTTGGCACATTAGGTATACGAAATTCACGAATCAAGGTGACTAGTGGCAACCACTCATCCAATTCCATGTCAACAGTGACATCAGCAAGCCATGTCACTCCGAGACTACATCCTCCCGGGATATCCAACTTCTCCTACCAACTAAAATATCTGAAGTGCCAAAGTCACAAATTAACATTTGGCCATTGATTAAAGATCCTAAGAAATATTTATTGACCATCTGATCAAGTACAGTGGAAGGATAGAGTAAGTGTGAATCATGAAGTGACACTAACTATTGATCTACTTTGAGAGCATTCTCAACCATTGATCAAGCATAGTGGAAGGATAGCGTAAGTGGAGGTGTTAATCAACAACAAACAGTCATTTCCATTCTATGACTTGTTCGGTAGGTAAAACTCCAGATGGATTTATCTAATCCAGAGTCCTGGAGCCATGAATAGTCAAAGTCTCGGAGTGAGCAAGAACCGTTCATCTCAACTCCTAATTAAGTCATGACCGCCGATTTGTTTGAAGCCTCTGTATAAGCCAGGATCGTCCATCTAATGAAAAATTAAATATTGACTGTATAATATACTAGTGAATACAATATGAACACTTCGACGAAATGTACTTTGGAAGGATTGAATGATTGCAAAGGATGGAAGTCCTAAAGGACGAAGTACCAAAGAACCTAGTTCCATCACTGGTCACGTGATAAGGTAAAGAAGCTAAAGGGGATAAAAGTAAATAAGCCCTCAGATGTTTGAATACGGTCCCACGTAGAAGAATAGGGGAAAATGAAGAATGTGATAATAAAAAAATGCGCATAATGGATAAGCTCATGGTTTCGAGCTCGTGGTCACATGAATTTTGGTTGAAGGGAGCGCCTATTGATTAAGACTCGAATTCACAACAATTAGATATTTGTAGACTAATGAACCGATACACGGTCATGATTAAAGAAGATTTAAATCATGAGCATTATGAATAAAGAATAAAAAGGAAAAATGATATTATTTAAAGTTTAATATTATCATTTAAATGAAGAGGTGCAATGGTTCAAAGTTCAAATAAAGAGACACAATGCTTCAAATCTCACACTAGTTGGAAGACTATATAAACAAGAAAGAATGGTGAGAAGAAAGCGTCTCTGCAGTCTAGATCATAAGATCAAAAGTAGAAGAAGATTCCAAGAAGCAAAGTTGAAGATACTTATACATTGAGGGTGGAAGGGAGGAGCAAGGAAGGATTCATATCCTTTACTAAGTAAAGTGTGAAAAAATGGAGTTGGTGCTTCCTAGGGTTGGTGCCCTAAAATAAGGGAGTTGGTGCTTCCTAGAGTTGGTCCCCTGAAGAAGGGGATTTGTGTCTCCAATATTCGATGCTCTAAAGAGGATTGGTTTCCTTCACAAACACATGATTATTCTTTATAAACTTTGTAATGCTTGTTGAAGTATACTTATATAATTGATTGTTTAAATGCAAATTCCATTGTTGATCAATAGTTATGATAATTATAATAACAAACTAATTGCTAATAGTTTAATATAAGTAATATTGATTCACCCCCCAACCCCCCTCCTAGTATTTCTAATAGATGGCTGCAACATGCACTTCATGAGCTCTTCTGTTGAGTGCATCATCCACTTGATTTTCCTTTCCTTTTATGTTCTTAATTTCAAATTCATATTCACTCAAAAATTCCAGCCATCCAGTTTGTCTAACATTTAGTGTTGGTTGTCCAAAAAAATTCTTCAAACCATAGTGGTCTATTCTTAGCTTAAATTTCTTACCCATGAGGTAATGTCTCCACATTTATAATGCATGTACAATTGTTGCTAAATCCAAGTCATGTGTAGCATAATTCCTCTCATGTTATTTTAATTTTTTGGATTCATAGCATACTGCATGATCTTTTTAACTAAGGACTCCATCGATCTCTTCGTTGCATGCATTAGTGCACACAACAAAATATTCGTCCGGATCTGCAATATTCAATATTGGTGCACTTGTCAATATTTCTTTCAATTGTTGAAAACTCTCTTCACACTTGGAAGTCCATTCGAACTTCACTCCCTTTTTTTGTAAAGAAGTGATTGGACTTGCAATCCTTGAAAATCCCTTTATGAATCTTCAGTAATAACTGGAAATACCTATGAATGATCTGATATCTATTAAATTTTTTGGTGCTCACCATCCTCGAATGACCTCTATCTTCTCAGGATCCACTGCTATCCCCTCTGTAGAAATTATATGCCCCAAGTAGTGAATCTTCTTTTGATAAAATATGCACTTACATAACTTAGCATATAATTTATGTTCTCTTAAAACTTGCAAAACCATTCTCAAATGTCTCTCATGTTCCTCTTTTGACTTAGAATAGATGAGTATGACATCTAGGAACACAATTACAAACTTGTCCAGGTAATCCCTAAACACTCCATTCATCAAACACACAAAGACTGTTGGGGCATTTGATAGTCCAAATGGAACTACCGTGAATTCATAATGTTCATATCTTGTCCTGAATGTTTTCTTGTTGATGTCTTCTTCCTTAGTCCTCACTTGACGATATCCTGATCTCAAGTCAATCTTGGAAAAAATTATTGCACCTTTCAGTTGATAAAAAAAAATATCAATTCTTAGCAAAGGATACTTTTTCTTTATGGTGACCTTATTTATATATTTTAAATCAATACATGGCCTCAAGGTTCCATATTTCTTCTTTAAAAATAGCACAGGGGCTACCCAAGGTGACACACTTGGATGTATGTACCCCTTCTTTAACAATTCTTCAAGCTACATCTATGACTCTTTCAATTCTGGCATGCCCATTCTGTAAGGTGTCTTGGACACTGGGAAAACTCTTGGCACCAAATCAATAGATAAATACATGTCTCTCTTTGGTGGAAATGCTGGGATTTCTCTAAAAATATCTTCAAAATACTTCAAGACCAAATAGTCTTTAATGCTTGTCACTTTATTTTTGGCTGCCTCTTCTATATGGGCTGCAAATATTTGACATCCCTTTCTGAAACTCTTCTTCAACTGCATAGCTGGAATTTCTCTAACAATTACAACTCTTGGAATTCCTTGAATCTTCCCTTGCTTCCCTTTTTAATCAAGACATGTGATTGTATTGTTGTAACAATCTAGGACAACATGGTGTTTCTCCAACCAATCCATTCCAATTAGACAGTCATATGAACCCAATGGTATGGAATTTGCATTTACCTTTGTGTTGATTCCATTCATGTCTATCGGATAATATTTAGCCAACTCATTGATCTTTCTCTTAGCTCATGTGGCAAACTGAACTAACCAATATTTCTTATTCTTACTCCTTTTCAAGTTAAATCTTTCAACATTGTTAGTATTTATGTAACTATGGCTAGCTCTAGAATCAATTAAAATTGCTATGGGCTAGTTATGAATCTTACCTTTCACTTCAATCATAACGGATTGATATTTTGCTTGCTTGTTGTCCAAGGCTACATATATCCTTGGTTTGTTTCCTCCCATGTCTTCCATTGTTTCAGCCTCCTAAATTTTTTGGAAAGTCCTCATTCTTTCTCCTTTGTGAGGGAAGTCCCTATATAATTGATTTCCCTCACATCCCCAACATTGTATAGGTTGTTTCCTTGGCCTTTTCCCAAATGAATCTGCATTCTTGTGCTCATTTTGGGTTGACTTACCTTGTCGATTTTCTTGGTAGTTGTTCTTGAAAAAGGCTGACTTAAAACATTTTTTCCTTTGCTCCTTTTTCCATTTCATTTTGTCATTCCAAGCCTTTTGGAAAACTAGCCTTCCTATGCTTTTCTCATAAAGATTCCTTTCCCTCCTTATGGTTTATTCCAAATTTTTGGGGTTATCATATTGTATCGTGTAAATATAGAAGGATGGTAACTATTGGGTGCAGGCCCAGTTTTGAGGAAAATCAGCACGTGTAAGGAAGACACACATGTAGGAAAAATAACAAGTGTAAGGTAGACATGCATGCAAGAAAAGAAGTACATGTAAGGAAGAAGCGCATGTAGGAAAAGCAACACGTGGAAGACAGACATGCATGCAGAAGAGGAAATCATGTGAGGCACGCATGCATGCATACCTAGCCATGATAAGTTTAGGGTTTTGGTAAGAAGATGTAATGGCTGGTAAGAAAAAGACATGTATAAGTAGGTACCTAGGAGGTCTAGGCCAGGGTTTGAACATGATTTAGTAGTTGTTGTTTCTTAATGCTCAGGTTTGATGAGAGAGGACCAAAATGACTGTAAACCCGATCTGTTTGGTAGGATGTTGAGCTGAGGAGGAGAAAGAGGGTAGATATTGAGGGTTAGATCAGAGGATGAGGATCTTGGTGTGATCTATTCCACCTCATTGTATATCTCGACCCGCTGATGGAGAGTTAACACGACGCTATAGTTGTTGATTAAGGTTGGTTGTCATTGATGTCAACCCTTGAAGAAAGACTCATAGCACAAAGGTTTGGGTAATGGACCCAATAGTGTTTTATGTAAATATGACTCATTATTTTTTTGTCATGGTTGATAAGAAGTAAATATGGATGAACTCCAAAGTGATCCCCTTATGGTGAAAGCCCTCACGGGAAGACGCTTTGTGGAGTAAGAGAACCCATGATTAATTGTGGAATAATGAGATGAAGGAAAGTGAATTTGTCAAGGAAAATATCCTAGATGGATATTTCTTGTCATGTCATTTCCGGTGGTATGTGGAACGTCACATAATTCCTCACGGTTAGAGAGTTATGGCCATGAGAAGTTGGAGACC
>ML780388.1:850158-880951 GCA_009831015.1 Picea engelmannii
TACATGGTTGGATGCACTTGTTTATGGTACAGGTTGATTACAGGTTGGTGCATGGTTGATGCACTTGTTTATGGTACAGGTTGATTACAGGTTGGTGCATGGTTGATGCACTTGTTTATGGTACATGTTGATTACAGGTTGGTTCATGGTTGATGCACTTTTCTGTGGTACAGGTTGATTACAGGTTGAGGTACAGGTTGATGCAAGGTTAATGCATGGTTCAGATTTATTGGTACAGGTTTACAGCGGTATATCTCACAATGATAGTGTGACCGTGGTTCCATCATTCTACTTCTACTTCAGGGTGGAAAGACGGGGCAAGGAAAGGTGGTTGTAGCCACCTTCTGGTTGTAGCCAGAGAACATTGGGGGTTGTATCCTCCTTCTGGTTGTAGACAGAGATTTGGGGAGTTGGAGCTTCCCTCATGTTATAGCCTGAGAAACTAGGGGGTTGGAGCCTCCTTCCAGTTGCAGCTGGAAAACAAAGGAATTTTGTGCTTCCAATGAATGTAATTCTTCAAGACATATAAGAAAAAGCATTCCGTGGTTTTCTCCCAATTTGGGTTTCCACGTAAAACACTGATGTACTGTGTATGTGTGTGATTGTTTATTTATTACTGCTCATTATTGGATAATAATTCTACATTGATATAACATTTGAAGAAAAGGGATTATAATTACGTTATTACTGATTCACCCTCCCTCTCAGTAATCCAACAATAGTTTTGGAAACACCATAATAAAAGAGTAGAAAAAACAAATCTTTGTGGATGTAGCCCAAGAGCGGTGAACCATAGTAGATCATGTGTTATGTGATTAAATACTATGTATTTCCTTTACTGTCAATGATTATATGTTAGACAAATGCGTAAATGACTAGTTATATCTTCTATTTTACATGCATGAATAAGAACGACAGGGCATTAAATAAAATTTGAATGTTAAAGTAACAAATGAATATCACAGATTTTAATTCCATATCCCCACTCTTTCCCAGGTTGCAAGCACTTGAGTGTTGCAGCCACTAATAGAACTATCTTGGGTGAGACTACGCAATGCACTCTATGTACTGCACTGCCTTCTGGTTTACCAGAGGGGCCGATAGTTTTAAAGGGGTTTTATTGGAAACCATGGTAGGTCTGAACCTGGGTCATCCCAAGAGAGAAGTAACCAACAAATGGTTATGTTGTCGGCTGTAACATAATGGGATTGATTGAATGATATGTGTTGAAGAATCATGACAAGAATGCCATATCTGGTGAGGAAATGTTAAAAAGAATGAGATTATAAAAGGGGATGTTTAGATCATGGAACCCAACAAAGGTGTAGATCAAGATCTAGTTGAAAAACAAGGAGATGGAATTTGCGCAGAAAGATAACAGAAACCAAAAGCTAACACCACACAAATATTTGGACAAGTAAGTATTCAACAACTTTCATAAAGTGTTTATTTGTGATTTCTCACATGTGTTGCAGGAGTGGATATTGAGGTCGAAAGAAAACTACCCTACAAATAGGATCAAATAGCTAGAGTGGGATTCTTTGGAGATCGTGCAGTTACAACAAGTTGACAATAAATTTACACGCACAATAGATTTCTGGTTAGACAACATTGTTGCAGGATTTATCACAGAATTTGCAGTAGATACTGTGAACTCTTACAATGAAACAGATAAAGAGTTCTTGAAGGGACCTAGAGGTAGGTATATCAGATCCTTGTATACTTCCATCAAGATTTTACTGTATAAACATTTTGTAATGACAATGACATCAGATAGCTACACTTCCTTGCGTGCATGGGGGAAGCACTGACAAGAGACGAAGAAATGGAGGAAGATATGGATAAAGGAAAGGAGGAGGCCTTGGATCCAATCATGATTGAGGAAGAACAATTCAAAAAGATCATGGAAACAACTGGAAGAACATGTAGTGGAGCACCATACCAATACAATATGGACAGTAAGAAGATAACCATAGCTGTGAGGGAAGGATTGGAAAGTGATGAAGAAGAGGTAGAGGATCTCCGGGATGTGGAGCGGATTGAGGAAATCATGCACACAACATATGAAAGGAAGACAAGAGGTCCAAGGGTAGGAACCAAAGGAAGAAATCCTATTCATATCAACATCAGTGTGGAACCCATAAAATCATGTACGACCAATACACCAGAAAGAACACCACCGTTTAGACAACTCAATTTCAGTGGAAGAAACGCAGCAGGAAGTACATATACACAGGGAGAAGCAACTAGGGGAGAGAGTTCAGGAAGCATTAGTCAAGGATATACACCACGCAGAGGTATTAGCTCATCATTTAGGATGGTAGGACATGATCCCACCATCAGGCTACTAGAATTCAAGGGAGAGGCATCTGAGGATCCTAAGAAGCACTTGTTCATCTGTGAAAAGATCTGGGAAGAAATGCAGATCACATATGAGGATACAAAACTTGCACAATTATATATCACACTAAGAGACCGTGCACTAGATTGGTACATGAGATTAGCTACAAATAGTCCGCCGGGAACAACCAAAATGATTGTGGATATCAATAAGTTGCTGATAAATGAATTCTAGAAGCCTAGCTCAGAGGATCAATACATGAATGAGATGATAGAGATCAGAAAGAAACCAGGGGAATATGTCTGGGAGATAGAACAACGATTCAAATGATTGAAGGGAAATATGAAGTATGTCATGACATATATGCAACATAGACATCTATTTGTGAATTCACTGCTACCACATTTGAAATACGCTTTGAGACAACAGAAGTTTCAAACTCAAGCAGAGGCTTTAGAGGCATCCTTACAACTAGAAGAGAACCAATATCAGAAGACAGATCCAACAATAGAGGAGCTGAAGGAGGATCTGAATAATTTAACATTTCAACTGAACCAAAACAAGAGTAAGGACAAAATATAAGTTGTTTGGTGTACCACATGTAGGACATAAGGACATCACAAGAATGAGTTCCCAACATTCGCGCAGTACATGGAAACATGACTACTAAACCATTTGGTGATAGGAGGACTATGGTGTGAGATATGTAAGAATCATGGGAATGATCCATATCATTGTCCAATAATGTAGAAACACCAGACCGTGCCTAACGGTTCATATTGCAACTTTTGCAAGTGAGTGGGCCATGATGACAAAGATTGTAGGAAAATGGAGCTGATGAGGGAAAGAAAATCAAAAACCTATAGGATGCAGGTAGAAATGATGAAAGGGAAAGTTGCACCATATTTTAGCCAAGTATCATCTCCATATAACACTGTGCCACAACAAAATAACATTGCACAACCACAGTAAAATATTGCACAACCACAGTATAATCAGGTGCCTCAGTAAAATGACCCGCGAGGAGATCGATCTGGCTATAGAGGTGGAGGACAAGGTAGAGGAGGCTTTGGAAGATGTAGAGGACCAATGGTATGCCATAATTGTCAACAACCAGGACACTATGCAAGAAAATGTCCACTTCCACCTGCGACATGCATGTATTGTCACACATCAGATCATGAAACATAAGACTATTTGACACTATTGGGGAATATCTAGGAAAAGAGGAATCAAAACAATCAGAATGTTCAATGGATTTCTGCAAAAGCAAGGGATGATGGAAGAAATATCAAAATAGTTAGGTGCGGAGGAGCTAAAATAGGAGATGACGCAGTAAGACAAGATCCATCACAACACCAATGGGTGAAGAAGAATGTTGAACCACATAAGTAGTTTGATGCGCCAAACATAAATGATCTATTCAAGCGAGCCAGACAAGAATTATTAAAGCCATAAATTTCATCACATCAAATGCGCAACATACTCAGGACGTACCAACGTACAATTTGCTTCACCGTTGGATCACACTAATGAAGCACAACCCCTAGGAAAAGTAAGTACCATAAAGGATTTTATTCAATCCTATGTTAAACTACTAAATGATCCATCATCTATTAAAGTATTACAAAATATGTTATAAATATGTAAAATAGATGTAGACTAAAAGCTAAAGAAGAAACAAATTAATCACTTGCATATAAGGAGGAGGACAAGTAGAGAGTTCAGATTGAATGCCAACATTGGAGATTTCAACATGGGGGATATTATTCTGGATTTAGGATCTTAATTAAATGTGTTACCCAAGAAGACATGGAAATGTATGGGACAATCCACATTAGGATATGCACTTGTTCAACTGAAACTAGAAAATCAACACATGGTTCTTCCAATTGGAAGGCTAAAAGGTGTGACGATAGATTTGGATGGAGTGAGCACTAAAGAATATTTTGAAGTGATAGAAATAGTCTATGCACAACACCGTATCCAACATTGCTTGGCTTGGATTGGGTATTTGACAACCAGTCCATAATAAATTTGAAGACAAGGAAGATGGAATTCGATTGAGTCATTGCGCCACTAGATCCATCACAAGGAGAAAGGTTTGTAGAACCCACTTTCTTAGACTTGGAGGAAATCAACCAGTTATACAGAACCACCGTGTGAGAAGAATATTATGTGAATCCAACTACATATGGGGTAAGTAGTTGGAGAAGTATCACATAATGTTCTTCAGACTCAGATATAGGGTTGGATAATTGGCAACAAAGATTACATAAAGTATCCACAAGAAGGTTTGCAAGAATAGACCACACAGTAAGATGGGTAGGTGCAAAGATAAGAGAACCTCCTAGTTTTCATGGGGTGAATGACTTAAAAGAATTCCTAACAAGATACGAAGATGAAGTGTTAGAAAATTAGAGGCTCCTAGCTATGTACATAGCATTGAAGGAAACACCTACAATATGGTGAGGTGCGCACAAAGAGACAGTCAAGGACTGGTACCAATGTAAGTGATTACTGTGCATTAGATTCGACACAGAACATGGAAGCAATGATCTGCAGATATATGATGGAGAGGGGTCACCACCAGAACGCTTGGAGAAGTGTATAACACTATGGAAAATGACACCACCAAAAGAGTGGCCTCATCACTGCATTCACACATTGGAAGGAATTCTAGTAAACTGGTATGTAGACCAGGAATTGCGTAGAGGCACTGCAGAATGGACAACATTACAAAATAATTTTATAGTCACTTTCTCATTTGAACATGAGAACCCAAAAAATGGTTCATCACTTAAACAAATAATAGGGGTGATATTTATTTAGGAACCATAGGTTGAACTTATAACAGATTATCAACAACAAAATAGATAGACAATGAAAGAACTATTGTCATGCTATCATGTGTAGGAAGAAGAAATATATGAAGATGAACCACAAAACATTCAAATTACAAAAATTGAAGGAGAAAGAGAGGTGGAAGGTCCATATCTGGCATCAAAAGTATTTGTTGCACCAATAAAGGTGAAGAAATTAAATATTGGGACAAATGATCATCCAAAAATGGCCAGTATTGGAGACTACTGGGATGAACAAACAATAGAAAGAATAACAAAGTTGTTGCGTGCGTACAATGACATGTTCCCAACAACTTTTACAGAGATGAAATGCATAACAAGAGAGCTAGGAGAGATGAATATACCTCTCAAACCTGAGGCTAGATCTGTCAGACATCGATCATATAGACTGAACCCAATATATAAGCATAAAGTAAAAGTAGAAATTGACATAACGTTGCAAGTTGGAATCATAGAACTAGTAGAAGAATTAGAATGGATAATCCCTATGGTAGTCCAAGAGAAGAAGCAAGGAGGCATAAGGATATGTGTCAATCTGAGAAAGTTGAATGATGCTTGCCTAAATAACCCTTTTCCCACCCATTTCATAGATGATATATTAGAGAATGTGGGAGGCCAAGAAGCATACTCATTCACAGATGGATTCTCAGGCTACCATCAGATCAAGATAGCTCCAGAAGACAGGTACAAGACCACTTTTCCACATAATGGGGATCCTACCAGTACACATTCATTCCTTTTGGGTTGAATAATGCACCAGCTATATTCCCAAGGGTATTCACAACTTCCTTCAAAGAATTCACCCATCAGTTTTTAGAAGTATATCTGGATGATTGGACAGTCTACAGTCTGTTGAAAGATCATGTAGAGGCATTCATGATGATGTTGGAAATATGCATGTAGTGTCAAATATCATTAAATATCAAGAAGTTCATCTTTGGGACACCTTTTGGAATACTATTGGGACATATAGTATGTAAATAAGGGATATTGGTGGATCCTGCAAAGGTTGCAGTCATTGTTAACTTACCACCACCCAAATCAGTACGCCAGTTGAGAGAAACACTAGGAAACACATGCTACTACAGGAAATTCATAAAAGGGTATGTGCAGATAACTACGCCGATGGAGAAACTATTGAAGAAGGATAGTAAATTCTAGTGGAATGAGGACTGTCAACGAGGTTTGGACACTCTAAAAGAAAAAATGGTCACAACACCTATACTAGTATTCCCAGACTAGGAAAAGACATTTTATGTGCATGTAGATGCATCAACCATAGCACTTGGAGCTATTCTGGTGTAGCCAGGAGCTGGAGAGTTAGACCATCCTATAGAATTTGCAAGCAGAAAACTATCAGAGTCAGAGTAGAACTACAATACTACAGAGAGAGAAGGCCTAACAATGGTATATGCACTGCAAAAGTTCAGACACTATATACTTGGGAAACATTTTAAAATGTTCACAGATCATTCTGCCGTCAAATACCTAGTCAATAAGCCAGTGTTGGGGGGAGGATATGTATATGGTTACTATTGTTTCAGGAATTTGACTTTGAAGTGATAATCAAACTAGGGAAGTTGAATGCAGGACCCAATCACCTATCAAGGATCACCAATGGAGAGGAACCTACAAATTTAGAGGACAACTTCCTTGATGTGCATTTATTTTCACTCCAAGTAGCTGGTGAATATTTTGCTGACATCATTGAATACTTGAGTACAGGGAATGCACCAAAAGAATTCAACACTGCACAGAAGAAAAATATGGTATTTAGAGCTACAGTCTATTAATTGATTGCATGACACTTATACAAGATGGGTGTAGAAAACATTTTGATAAGATGTGTAGTAGAACATGAAAGGACTAGGATTTTAGTAGAGGCTCATGAGGGAATAGTTGGAGGAAATTATGCAGGAAAATCTACCGCACAAAAGGTATTGCGTCTAGGACTATGGCAGTTGACCATTCACAGATATGCAAAGGAATACTGCCAGAGATGTGATGTATGTCAGAGAGTTGGAAAACCTAATAGACATGATGAGATGCCCCTAAGACTACAAGTAACCTTGCAAGTATTTGACAAATGGGAAATATACTTGTGGGACCAATTAACCCATCAACAAAGAGGTCAGGAGCAAGGTATATAATTAATGCGACATAGTACTTAACGAGATGGGAAGAAGCAACACTAGTGAAATATTGTAGCGCAAAGACATCAACACACTTCTTCTTTGAGAAAGTGATCAATAGATTTGGATTCCCAAGGATTTTGATGAGTGACCAAGGCACTCACTTCATCAATATTACTATCAAGGATATGACCGAGGAGTTTGAAGTCTATCATCAAAAGAGTACACCATATCACCCTCAAGAAAATGGGACAGTGGAAGGCTTTAATAAGATCCTAGAGAATGCATTGACAAAAATCTGCAATGTCAATAGAGATTATTGGGATTTGAAGATACCAACAATATTATGGGAATATAGGACTACATGAAAAACATTGATAGGACAAACACCATTCAGGTTGGTGTATGGAAAATAAGCAATGGTGCCATTAGAATTTTTGGTACCTAGTCTACGTGTAGAAGCAATCACCAACATGACAAAATGAGGTGTAGTACAAGAAAGTCTAAGTCAACTGATGGAAATGGAAGAAGATAGGATTCTAGCAAGATTTCACCAAGAAGTACAGAAAGCAAGGGACAAAGATTTGCATGACATACATATTAAAATGAATAGTTTCAAGGAGGGAGACCTAGTCTTGGTGCATGACAATAAATTTCTTCAACATCCAGGAAAATTCAGAATGCATTGGTTGGGACCATATGAAGTGAAGACTGTCATAGAGGGGGGATATGTATAGTTGAAATGTTTAGGAGGTACAAAACTCAGAGGAATGATCAATGGGAGTCGATCGAAACTGTATAGGATAGTCGACCTCCTAGTACTTAGAAATTTACCGCGCAGTAAGCAGGTATGTATATAGTGTATTATAGTAGAAGGGAGATGAAATGAGAAAAAAAAATAAAAAGAAGAAAAAGAAGGAAATCCATAAAAATTAAAAAGGCGATAAAAATAAAAATAGATCGACGCACATGGAGGATCTTGATAGAATAGAACTGGTAGAACAGAAAAGTGCACTGCAAGAAAACCAGGGTTCGAAAACACTGCACGTAGAAGAGAAATGAATGGGTAGAAAAGTACAACACACAGGAAACAAAGAAAAAAGTGAAAAGTGACAACTGTTAGTGCGACACAACTGTCACTTCTCTGTCCTGCTATAAAGCCAAAAAAAGGGGGGAAAGCAACCCATTGTATTATTTGCTAAGGAGAAGAATGCAGAGCTGAGCGGAAGAGAAACATAGTGCAAATTTGCGATACCATTTGTTGATTTGGAAGATTGTAGTTTGGATTTCCTCACCATCTCACCATTGAGGGTTGGAGCATCGAGAAGGACTGGAAAAACACACAGAGTAGCACTTAGGTGCCACAAAAAGGAACAACTGAGATGCCTATAGTGGTGGATATGGAAGAAATCCACACACCAGAGTATGAGAAGAACACATTGCATGTGGAAGAGGAGCAATACCCCGCATAGGAGCTCGAGCAGCCAGAAGAGGATGTCAAACAGATAGAATCTGACACGTCCAGGGGAAAAGGGCCGCAACAAGAAGAATCGGCCATAGGTTCCATGTAGCAGGGCCTAGAGCCAGAACCAGAGCATGAAATGGAGAAAGAGGTCGTACCAAAGGGTGCAGTATTGTCCCCACAAGGGAAAATGAAGGTGTAAGCAGAAAGAAATGCGCAGGGCGTACAACACACACATGAAGAACTAGGTATAGTGATGTCAAAAATCCACGAAGGAGTGAAGGCCGACGACAAGATGATAGGAGGGATGAGGGCCTCAAATATTTTGAACATGATGTCTCAGATGACATAAAGTTCCCACATTTGGCAGCATAGAGCTACCTGGAGAGCAGAGGAGAAGGCCCATCAGGAGAGCCATTGTTGGAGCCTGCGCAGTCGATCCTGGGACTGTACAACACCATCATCATGAACTTATTAGACATACCGCACTTCGGGCATGAGAAACACATAAACAAATGTGTCAAACAACTGTTAGTGAGAGGCATCTTGTGGATGGTGTTGAGTTGAGAAAAAGGTATAAATATCCTCCTTATCACCATGGTTTATGATATAATCTTGATTGACTTTTATATTAATTAGAAATAATTAGGAAAGAAAATGATTAAAAAGGCTTCTAGAAATATTATTGAGTGATATTAGATAATTTCTGAATTTCATTTTGAATTGTTTGATTTTATTGTAGGAATGGACAAATATTGTTAAGATAGCTAAGAAGATTATGAAGTTGCGTAGACTATTGGAGGTCGAAGAAATCGGGCGCAAAGAAGTTTTGAGGAAGATTGATTCTCTATTTTGTAATCTTTATAAATAGTAAAAGCAATCCTGAGGATCTCTCGATCCTCATGATAGCTTAATTTACCCATATCATTGTAATATATAGAGGGTGATGAACCATAGAGAAACATCCAAGAAATTTATCCAAGCATTTAGATCTCTGAATTACTCTGTACAAGAAGTCCATTGTAAATGTTGTACCGGTTATGGAAAATAGGAGCGTTGAGCATTTTTACCATCTTTGCGTATTGATTTTCTAGCAGCAGTACTTCTGAAGACCGTGGGCCCAGTCAGAAGGAGTTACTATCTCAATCTGTAATCATATCAATTTGATTTCATTTCTGTGATTCAAATCTCTTTGCAACAGTTAATATAAATGTGTGAGTGTGTTGATGTTTATAAATTGGTTATGCTATTTTACAGAGGATAGATGTTTCATTAGGTTATTGATTGTTGTTCCATTTCCCATTGTTGTAATTTATTTCTTGAAAGTTCCTCTTATTTTCACATACACTGTTCCTTTTATTAAATTTACAGTTGTTGTTCCTTTCGCTTAATTTTGCATTTGTTGTTCCTTCTCAATTTTACAATACTTAAGATGTTATTTTCCAACAGGTTAGACAATTATTGATAGATTGGTTTATTTAGTGTTTTCATAGATTAAATTCCTATTTCTTAGCTAGATGAATTCAACAAATTGGTTAATGTCTTTAATTCATAGCATGTTATTAATTAGATTATAATTCTATTGAGTAAGATCTTAGTTTCAAAGTTTTAATGAATGTGTGAGGAACTTGATTATTGATAAACTCAGATTTGCTTTGACTACACGATTTTAACCTCTACAACTATATGCATAGATTTTGCTGATATTATTGAAAGAAAAGAAGAATCCACAGTTGATAAATTAATGTTAAACTAAGGTTGTTTTTAGGACATCTTTAGAGCCCAACATTTTGGCACTGTTGTCAGGAGAATGTCAAAGATAACATAGGCTGTGTCTCTGGAGGATGAGGTATTGAAAATGAAAGGTAAGAACCTACGTAGGCAACAAGTAAAATGATTGTGCCAACACCTACCTTTAACTGATGCATAGAGGTCATATAGCTACTTAGAATTTTGTGTGAGTGTGTATGACTAAGAAGAAATAAATTGAAAAATTAAAACCCCCACCAAAAACTACAAAACCCCAGGGCCCGGTGCTCCCTGGAAGAAGCACTTCCATAGACGAAATCATCCGAAAATATGAATCTCAAGCCTTGGTTGGATCTCAAAAAGGTTCTACCTGAATCCCTCAAGAAAAAAATTCACCAACTGCAGCTTATGCTAAGGTTCATAGCAGAAATGAAGGGACTGAGCAAAGCTTTCAAAATACAGATACTCCACCTGTCATCCCTTTAGACAAGGGAAATTCTTGTAATTTGGAATAAGGAGAAGGGGAGACCAGTGGGGTTGTTAAAGAAAATCCATCACCACCACCTAATCCTAGATCTCCTGTGATTCTGATAGGAGAAGGTATACCTAAAATCCCAGATAGAGGTAGCACGATTAAATTCCCTAGGGGACCAAGTAATTAATCACCCCAAATAGAACACCCAGACCAAGAAATCACTCAAGGCTATTGGAATATCTTTGACCAATTGGCACAACAAAATCCACCTCGACCCGAGACTTCCACCTTGGAATATCCTATAGTCGATCTGGTTGCTAATGCCCCAATGAAAGCCATTCCATTACAAAATCTTCCAACCTTTCATGGATTAATCTCAGAGGACCTCGATGCATTCTTATTTGAATTTGATGTCCTGTGTAGAGGTTATGACTACACCTCTGAACCCCAGAAATTGAAGCTATTCCCTTCCACTTTGAAAGGAGAATCTTTGCACTGGTTTATGGGACTAGGAGGAGGAACTATAAATTTATGGGATGAAATGAAACAAGACTTCCTAACGAAATATCAAGATTACTGTAGAACCGGGGATCTAAAAGATGAAATCTTTCAAATGATTGCAAAAGAAAATGAGACACTAGAAGAATACGTTGAAAGATTTCAATATAATTTGCAAAGATCACCTTACGGTACATTACCAGGTGAGGTACTTAAATCCACTTTGATAAAAGGTATGAAGGATGGATGGGTATAAACATTGAATTTAATGGGGAAAGGTGATATTTATCAAGAAACTTATGATAACATTATCCAATTGTGCATCGGGTGTTCACGTGGAAGTACACGAACCAGATTGGGAATGCAGGCACCCCTCACCAAAAATAACAACATTACTAGTGGGGGTGTCACCCAAGCAGAAGTTGGCAATCTTTTAGAAAATTTCAAACTGAAATTTTGAGTACTCCGACTACACAATTGGATGTTCTGTAGGATAAACATAAACAAGAAGAAGCAAAACAGTCCTTGGCCATATTTTTCCACCGATGCAGAAAGAAACATGGTTCGAGGGAATGTCCTTTGGATGCGGTTTGGGTTTGCGCCATCTGTTCCAAAGACCATGCAACAGATCAATGTCCATCACTCCTAGGACTAAAAGTTGTCTTTAAAGAAGAGGAAGAGGAAACACAACCAATATATATGATGTCTCAACATCACCAATGGCAGGCTCATACAACAGGTATGATACAAGATCCTTCTTCTTTCTTTTTTGGGCAGTATAGTCAACAACATAATTCTGGAAACACATGGCAAGGCCAACCATTTTCTAACCCCACCTAGCAGTCCCAACAATATCCTACTTCACCCTGGCCAAATCAATCAGTTGCAAATCCCACCTAGCCAAATCAATCAACTACAAATCCCACCTAGCCTAACTCGCAATACCCTACCCCATCGTGGCGGAATTCAAAATCCTTCACAGTGGACTAACACAATTGCCCAAGCCCCCAATTGGAATCAAAATTGGCAACGACCCATGGGGATGACCAATAAACCCATGGGGATGGATCCTCAAGCTTAACCCACTTTACAAGCTCTAATCCAATTACCCTAGAACCCTCAAACTCAAATGCACCCTCAATTACCATCTCAACCCAACCAAAATCCTAATAATGGTCCAACCTAAATTGTGCAAATTATTGAGAATTTGGATGGGCAAATCAACTCTGTAGCGTGCAACAAACTCCGGTTGAGGTCAGGGCGCATAATTTCTCCTAAAGAAAGTAACATTCACCAAGATTAGGAGAATGAAAATAATATACAACCAACAATAACACCCTCGACTGTGGTCATAACAAAAGAAGTAGAACAGGGGGGAAACAAAGTCGAGCAACATAATCCTGATGAAGACGTAATTCCTCTTCCCTCATTTCCCAAGAGGTTAACGATAACAAAACCACCTATATATCCTAACTTCAATATCATAGGGGAACTAAAGAATCTATATGTTAAGATTCCACTGCTACAGGCTCTGCAAGACATCCCAATTTATGCAAAGACAATTAAGGAATTATGTGGGAAGAAGCATGTCAGGAAAGCTAAAAATCCATCAACTATTCACATGGTAGGAGCCTTGTCCAACTTTATTCTAGGCAGGCAGGAGCCGATCAAGTATACAGACCCAGAGAATCCTGTGGTAACAGTTCAGATACAGGGCTATTTTTTTTCCAAATACACTAGTGGATTTGGGGGCAACCATTAATATCTCGACCATCAAGACCTGTAACATCCTAGGTTTCACCTCCTTCGAACCTACTTCAATTATGTTACAATTGGCTAATAGATCAATGATTAAACCAGTCGACACATTAAAAGATAAAGAAATTGCATTTGACTCTTGGGAATAACTAGATGATTTCCTAGTTATCAACCCAAGAAGTGGACTCGATGGAAACCCATTGATACTGGGAAGACCATGGCTCGAAACAACAGATGCATACATAGGATGTTGCACAAGAAACATGACAATTGATAGAGGAAGTGCTACAAAGAACCTCATCCTGTATCCTCCAGCTAAACTGAGTTCGCCTATCATACATCAACAGTTCCCACCACCTAGATATCTAGAAAAAAATCTACGATCTTCTCTCACACTAGAAGAAGCTCTCAGACTCAAGAACCAACTATAATATGATGTGATCAATATCTTCATTAATAACCCAACCATTATAAGCAACCCAACATGTCAAATGCTAAAATCGGTTTTAGATAATGAAGCACAGGGAGATCCTTTGGAAGAATTGATGGAGCAACAAATTCCCACTACTGCTTTCCATAAAAAAATTACTTCCACTAAATTATGTTATTTATTTTATTAGCAAAAATATTACTTCCACTAAATTAAATTATACAGTAACAGAAAAATATTTTTAGCTGTTATACATGCTATTAATAAATTCTGCCACTATATAACAAGCTATCCAGTTATTATGTATACTGATCATTCAACTATTAAATATTTAGCTAAAAAACTGATTACTAATGGACGTGTTACTCGGTGGTTATTACTATTGAAGGAATTCAACATCACCATCAAGGATCGTCCTGGGAGAGAGAATCTCGTTGAAGATTTCTTTTCTCGCATACCCAAAATAGATGATTCTTTCACAGTTGAAGACCAATTTCCAGACGAACACATGTTTGTTGTCACTATTAAGACACGATGGTATGCAGATGTGGAAAATTATCCGGAAGCTGGGAAACTACCATCACACCTATCATCAAGAGAAAGAAAACCGATCGTCCAACAGAGTGCACGGTTCACCTGGATTGGTGGATATATTTTCCACACATGGGTTGACCTCCAGATCTGAAGATGTGTAAGAGATGATGAAATTTATGATATCTTGAAGGCAGGTCATGATGAGCCCTATGGTAGACATTTTGTAGATCTCCAAACTGGGCATAATATTTTACAGATGGGATATTATTGGCCCTCAATATTCAAAGACTTAAAGAAATATGTCCATACCTGTGACAACTGTTAGAGGATGGGTCGGCCAAGCCAAGCTAATGAAATTCCCCTACAAGCACAAGTGGTGGAAGAACCTTTTGAGAGATGGGCACTGGACTTTGTTGGCCCCTTCAACCCAAAATCAAACTATAAGGCGTATATATTAGTCACAACAGACTATATGACCAAATGGGTAGAGGCAATAGCCTTGTCAAATGAAACAGAGGAAGCAATAGTTAAGTTTCTCTTCGAATTATTTGTATGCTATGGATTACCCAGGGAAGTAATCACTGACGGAGGGTTGCAATTTACAACCCATAAAATCACGACCACCTTGCACAATTATCATATTAAACATAGATTTACTTCTCCATACCACCCATAGGAAAACATAGAAGTAGAAAGTACCAATAAATTCTTGGAGGAAATTTTGACAAAAACAGTCTCAACAAACCATCATAATTGGGCAACCAAGCTTCCAAATGCCTTATGGGCCTATCACACAACATGGAGTAACACTACTGGCCACTGTCCTTATCATCTAGTCTATGGCAAAGAACCTATATTTCCAATTGAATTTGAGATCAAGACTCTAAGGATGGCCCGGGAAATTGGAAGGGATCTTATAGAGGCACATACAAAACGCTTACAACAACTCAATGAGTTAGATGAAGCACGCATGTTCTCCCTGCAATGCACAACTGTTATTTAGAAGTAGAGATCTTGCTGTAACGATAAACATATCAAGAAGAAATCCTTATAGAAAGGTGATTGGGCACTTCTCTGTGATTCCAGATTTCAGGATTTTCTTGAAAAATTACAGACAAGATGACTGGGACCGTATGAAATCAATGAAGTTAATGATAATGACACTGTCACTTTAGTTATCATCGATGGGTCTGGTTATCCTTTTTTGGTAAATGGACATCGGTTACGACTCTACCATCAGCCGCTTTCAAAAGAATCCTTTTTCCAATAAGTAAGTAAAGATCCTACTGTTCATATTTTAGCTGGCTGGGAAGGTAACCCAATAGCTTCAACTTCATAAAATTATGATTTTTACCAGCACTGTACATATTGTATATAGCTTTCTTTATAGACGTGATTAAGTTTTTAGTTTTTACTTTCTAGCGAAGTCACTTGAGAGAATAAGAACTAGAAAATATGATTGTGATGAATATAATTAGTACTCTTTTCTGTTCCCTGCTCGTGTTTCACTTTGTAAAACACATTGAATATAAACCCTGTTTTCACAGAATATGAATATGTCATGTTCCGCAAGAAACAATCGGGTGACTATAGTAAATAAAAAAGTAATTCATGACACTAAAAAACCATCATTGAATAAACCTACCCATAAAAATTAAATGAATTTAGTTGATGACTAATCAATCCTAGATTCGCTAAAACAAAAATTTATGCGGGCAGTTTCCAATCACTTAATTAGATGGTTAAAAAATTTGAGCATCATCGTTGCCGTTCATTTGAAAGTAACAACTGATGATCCCTTCATACAATTGATGTTCCATTTGTGTTTAGTACCGTTCATTTGAAAGGAACAACTGTTATTTCCTTCGTGTGATTGTTGTTCCCTTTGCGTAGAGTTGACATTCATTTAAACAGAACAACTGTCGTTCCCTTCGTGCGATTGTTGTTCCCTTCGCAGGTAGTGTCATCCATTTGAAATTAACGACTGTTGTCCCCTTTGTTACAACCGTTGTTCCCTTTGTCATGATTGTCATTCATTTTTCGGATAGCGTTGTTCATTCGAAAGGAACCATTGTTGTTCCTTCTACGATTTTTCCTTCTTGCTGTTCCTTTCTCTCAAAAGTCGCATTTCTTTTCTCATGAAAAAGCATGCCATTATTACGTTAGCCACTCCTTTGGGTATGAACTTCACTAATTCATTTTCACCAACATCACTTCTAATTATCATTGTAACGATTTTTCATTTTTTTGTGGACTAACTAGCATACCTTATCGAATTGTTTTTGGATTAATTTCTCCAAATTATCTTAAATATTATTGTTCAAAATCCTTAACCACCATAATTCGTTTCTTTCCCCTATATATATACATACACTTGAATGATGATTTTACTTCATATCATAATAAGGAGTCTAAAGCACATTTTAATTGGAATTCTTACACTTCTCACTCTATCCCTCACTCTTAAGGAGTAGATGAGCCTCCCTTAATAGAGCTTAAAAAAAATGATGGAAACAAAAAATTAAATATAAGTAAAGTAATAAACTTATCCCACAAATAATAGGGGGTCTCATAACGAGCCAACCTACCACGATCATCAGATAATAACATAAGTGACATTCCCACTATGGCTACCACACTAGGGAAATGGCCTTTGGAATTTTTTCGTCAAAGGACAAGAGGTCTCATCATGAGCCGACTTGTTCACTTAGGTTACGATCTAGTGAGTGGCATTATCGTTATCTGGCTACCAAACCAGGATAGTGGTATTTTTGGGAAAAGATGATTCAAACTACTTATTAAGGATACATGTTCATCTATGGGTTAAAAGGAAACCCTGCTGAGGCTATGGACACCTGCTGGCAGCAGTGGCTCTGCCTGTGGTATCGAAGTTTACCTTAAATACGCCAAGTTTTTTTGTGTTCCTAGACTTCCTTTCCTAACAAAGAGGCTATCCAATAACAAGGGAAAGTAACAACATTATGACATGTGGAATATTTATAAACACATGAACAAATTTAAAATTACTCGGAACATTTTTCCTTAAACGTTTTTTGAACATAGGTATGTAAATTTGAATTTCCCACGAAAGAGTGACTATTGTTCATGATTACCGTTAAAGTGCTTTTGAAGGTTATTTATGATTGTTATCCCAGCGGTAGCAACGACGTCGTAGTAATTACCCCTCACTTGAACTACCTTCCATCATTACACTCGCACATATCGACGGTCGAGGACGACATTTTCATTTATGAGGGGGAAGATATTCTGCACATCTATCAATAGATCATAATGATTGAAATAAATGGGAAAAATTACATTTTTATATACATTTGTTGTTCTATAATATTCACTATTTCTGGTGATATTGTCTCAAAATATGGTCGGACTAAGCTGCAGCCGAGAATGATAGTTGTCCTCTTCTGTTCACAGAAGACATGGGTGACCAAAGTGTACGCTGAGAGACCACATTGCTGCAGGTAACCGACCAGGCAAGGGAAATTTTACATCATCTGGGGTGGACAAAATATTTCAACAGATTGCAGGGATGTGACATAAATATCCACTAGCATTTTTCCATAAATTGCAGATAGGAGTCTCCGTGATCCGAGACATATAAATTCCGGTCACTGAGGAAATTATAGTGGAGGTTACAGGCCTCCCCAAGGAAGGCATACAATGGAATGGGAAGTATACAACAATCAAGAAGGCTATGGAATATTTTGTAGAACCAAGAGAAGAACTCGATAAAAAAGGGAAGGGACTCAACCCCACCATTCTCAATGAGCCATGGAGGGAGCTAGTAGGAGTAATACAAAGGTATATCACATGTGATGGGAGGTACAATGTGGTGAGTCCATGCCACCTCAAATTTTTAGCAACACTAAAATAGAGGTTAGTAATAAATTTTCCATTCTTTTTAAATGCCATGCTACATGAAATTGCTGCAAGAACTCAGAAGGCTAAAGACCCTGTCACTATAATTAGTCACCATGGACTAGTAAAGTTAATAGTAAACATGGCCTTGAGCTAAAATCAAATAACTTGGGGAGATTTAATCGAGGCCGATAGGCCCCTACAAATCGAACAACCCGAAATCCACCAAGAAATTGTCTCACATGGAATTGAGACAACTCAAGAAGAAGGAGGCAGTGCCCAAATTGAAACTCCACTACCCCAGCTTGAAATTGAAGCATACCCCATCCAACTAGTAGAAAATCAGACCAATCAGGTAGAAACATCAAAGAAGAGGAGACAATGAACAATTGTTGTTCCTGAAACCTCTACTGTGAAAAGAAGAAGGGGTAAAAAGACAATTCAACCCGAAAATAGGTAGGAAACTATGCAGCCGTCACATGAGAAGACTCAAGAAAATGCACAAACATAACAACTATCACTTGAAAACCTTATAGAACAATTCTTCAAAAGTTATGAGGTAGATATGGCCCAAGTATTGGGGAATTTAGGGACATCAGTTACCGAAGACAAAGGTAGGTTTGAAGAACACCAAGCACCAAATTCTTCTTCAAACTCTTCCTTGGATCTCCCTGACATGGAGATGCCATCCCTCGAAGATAAAAAATATATAGAATCCCACATTGAGGTAAACAATCCTTTGGAACAGAAAAAGCACACAGAAGAAACAGGGGAACAATCACTAGTTGATCAAGGTGGGGAAGACCTTGACATTCCCCATAAACATAAAACAACAGGCAAAGGCCACAATAAAATCAAAAAATTGAAACAAGAAAATAAGATATTGAGAAAAAGGGTTAAAAAAATCAAAGTATTGAATCAAAAAGTTGGTAGACTAAAAGAAATAATCAGAGAATTAAGGAAACAGTTGGAGCAAGCTGACAAGGCCTATGAGAGGAAGAAATCCAAGAGGCCTAGAATATAGGGAAGAAACCCACTTCCCAGGAGGATAGTCCACACCAGTTCTATTGGAACACAAACATAATTGCCTGCTCCATTGGAAACAACAGAGATAAAATCTCAAACAAAGATTCCAACAACAAAAGAAACAACTGTCAAAACTGAGGGAGTGCTTCCTACAAATTTTCCTGGTCCTTTGGAGAAAATTGATACAGAGACCTAGATAGATGCCCCCACAAAAAAATAGACAACTATTCAGATTGAGGAAGCATTTCAGTCTCCTAAACAGGGTTCCATTATTAACAGGTTGGAGGCAGAGCTGGTACAAACCCAACAGACCCTAACTTAATGTAGGAGTGAAATGGTAACAATGGCAGAGCATCATAAAATTTTCAAACAACTTCAATCCATGTCAAAAACAAAGAATGAGACTTTTTATAAGCTCAACAGAGCTCAAGGAATGGTGAAAAAATTACAGGGCCAGTTAGATGGAGCTTTGGAGAAAATCAAAGAAATTTACTCTGTTTATTCTGATATAGTATCTTGCAGGGCTCCTGCTACTAACAACACCTTATTTTTATTAGAACGTTATTTGTTGCTAAGGATAAAAGCCATTAGATCAGGCAAACGTTTTGAGTTCACCACTGTTCTGAGTTTGTTTCATGTTTTAGAGAACAAGAGGAATGAGTACAATACTTTCTGTGTGAGCTATACCTTCACAACTTCATCCTGGGAGAAAATAGAAAAGAGAACCCTAATCCTTTCATTTGAGACATACAGTTTCAAGAATTTTTGTCTTTTACCAAGAACTAAACCAGGTGGGCTAAAGCAGCACAAAACATTCATAAAAATGGAGAAGGTTGTAGAATATTTAGCTCCTATCCACCGACAGGTTGTACGTTCATGTCTACCATATTTTAGGGGGATTAAAGAAGAAGCTATTTCTTCTTCCAAATTAAGATGGGATGTCTCCCCAAATGCAGTCACGAATAGGGAACCCTTTGGTTTCAAAACATCTCATGCAACTACCTTCAGGTTGGGGAGGTATGCCAGAATGATCCCGGATGAAGGGCCTACCTAGATTGGGTGTAGATATAGTCCTCCTATTATTTTCTATCCTCCAAAGGGTTATCAGAGTAATTATGAAATTCATAAGAAGGAGGAAGAAACTTCTTTTGAAGAGCTCAAAAGTAAGAATGGGTTCAAGAGACGTAGAGAAAAGACCTCTCCTCCCTTCAACATCTTGCTTTACATGTAAAGTCTTTTCTTGCATGAGGACATGCAAGAAGGTAAGTTGGGGAGTATGTTGAGTTGAGAAAAATATATAAATATCCTCCTTATCACCATGGTTTATGATATAATCTTGATTGACTTTTCTATTAATTAGAAATAATTAGGAAAGAAAATGATTAAAAAGACTTCTAGAAATATTATTGAGTGGTATTAGATAATTTCTGAATTTCGGTTTGAATTGTTTGATTTTATCGCAGGAATAGACAAATATTGTTAAACTCGAGATAGCTAAGAAGATTATGAAGATGCGTAGACTATTGGAGGTCGAAGAAATCGGGCGCAAAGAAGTTTTGAGGAAGATTGATTCTCTATTTTGTAATCTTTATAAATAGTAAAAGCAATCCTGAGGATCTCTCGATCCTCATGATAGCTTAATTTACCCATATCATTGTAATATATAGAGGGTGATGAACCATAGAGAAACATCCAACAAATTTATCCAAGCATTCATATCTATCAATTTCTCTGCACAAGCAGTCCGTTGTAAATGTTGTAATAGTTATGGAATTAATATAAGACTTGAGCGTTTTTACCATCTTTGCGTACTGAGTTTCTAGCAGTAGTACTTCTGAAGACCATGGGCCCAATCAGAAGGAGTTACTGTCTCAATCTGTAATCGTATCAATTTGATTTCAGTTCTGTGATTTAAATCTCTTTGCAACAGTTGAGATAAATGCGTGAGTGTGTTGATGTTTATAAATTGGTTATGCTATTTTATAGAGGATAGATGTTTCATTAGGTTATTGATTGTTGTTCCATTTCCCATTGCCGTAGTTTATTGCTCGAAAGTTCTTCTAATTTTCACATGGACTGTTCCTTTTATTAAATTTACAGTTGTTGTTCCTTTCACTTAATTCTGCATTTGTTGTTCCTTCTCAATTTTACAGTACTTAAGCTGTTCTTTTCCAACAGGTTAGATAATCATTGATATATTGGTTTATTAAGTATTTTCATAGATTAAATTCCTATTTCTTATCTAGATGAATTCAACAAATTCGTTAATGCCTTTAATTCACAACATGCTATTGATTAGATTATAATTCTATTGAGTAAGATCTTAGTTTCATAGTTTTAATGAATGTGCGAGGAACTTGATTATTGATAAACTCATATTTTCTTTGACTACACAATTTTAACCTCTACAACTATCTGCATAGATTTTGCTGATATTCTTGAAAGAAAAGACGAATCCACGGTTGATAAATTAATGTTAAACTAAGGTTGTTTTTAGGACATCTTTAGAACCCAACAGATGGATAGGCTAGTGCCTATCAATGTCGACCTCATCACAGTGATTACAGGGCTACCCACAGATGGGGAGAATCCATAACAATATCTAGAAGACAAAACAAAGGTTAAATCCATTTCAGATGAGATCATATTAAAGTATGGTGCATAGAGGGGTAACAGAGGTATCATGATCAGTGATATCAATGATCTTGCAACACGATTTGCAACAAGATTGATCGATTTCAAATTAATGAGCAAGTGTCGAAAAGAAGAAGTTCCCATAGGAGTAGTAGCAACAACTACAACAATGGAACCACTTAGAAACCTTTGGATTTTAACCTTCTCATCCTTGATGAATTCAACATACTTCAACAATTCAAATAACCTCTTCCCATATTCCTCCATTGTCATGGTTTCCAACTTGAGTTCAAAGAACTCCTTCATATTTCTTTCATAGTAACACTCGGAAAAAAATTTCTCCTGGAAATATCCTTTGAATCATATCCATGATATCCTCTTCTCATCAAGGTTCTTGGATTTCTTAAGATGATCCCACAACATGGTTTCCTTTCCTTGCAAGTGGTAGGTGGAAATTCTAGATTCTACCCGGGAGGGGTAATCATGTAGTTGGAAATATTTCTTTATTTCCAATATTCATGCATCAACCTCTTCACCCTTTTTGTGCTCACCGTTGAAATTTGGTGGCTTGATTGTCCTGAGCTCACCTTGCAAGATTTTTGTCTCAGGCCTTCTTCTTTTCCTCCAAATATGAGACACACTTGGGCTTCTCCCTAGACCTGAACTTGCATGAGTTCTTCTGGTGGATTGCCTTGGAGAATGATGGCACCTGATCATGCTTCTTAACTTCTTATCATTTCTATGATCATCCCTTTTTCTATGGGATCTAGATGATGACACTTGTCTATCACTATATGCTTACTTAGTCTCAGAGTTGACCTTGTTAAATTTCTTATGAAACATGTTTAATATATGAAGTATCTCTTCCTGAACCTTCATAACCCTTTCATTATCATCTCTATAGATCTACACTTCCCTATGCAAGCTTCTCATAGTGACAAGCTCATGCATATCTCTTCTTCCATTTGACTATGTTTCAACATTCCCCATGCTGACATGCAGAACTATGATATCTTCCTCATGGATGTAAGATCCCTTAGCATCTTCCATAACTCCAGTCCTCATATCAGAACCAAAGTTGTCTTCCTGTACCTATAATTATGCAAGAAATGTGCATGCAATAAATATTGTTAGAAACATGCATAGCATAAAGCATTTCATCCATTAGAATACATGTTATTTCCTCGTTAATTTAAGAAGGACACATTGCACCAATTAAAATTATGATTCCTTATATGCATTCCTATTTGAAATATCTTTCCAACATATATACTCATGCCTCAATCTGAATTTTGATTGAAACGTTACAACATTTACATGTTGCAATTTCCACTCTTTTACTGCTACATAAATATCTTTACTAATTTCTAAGAATTTTTTCTACCCAATTAAAAATTATGGGTGTGAAAATGTCTTTTACTCCTCAATACCTTTCTAATGAATATTCGTTATCCTAAATCCGAGCTCCAAGATGAAAGTTATGGTCCAGAGAAGTTTAGGTTGTTTTACCCAATTTATCCTTCTATGATATAGATGTCTTATTTCTCTTCCTGCACATTTTCAGGTTCCCATAACCCAATTATGGCTCAGTTGTTGGCTTCTATGGGTCATAAGATTTCCATCAACTGCTCTTGTGCGATCCCTGATGATTGTCGAAAACACTTCCCCAAATCGGCCGACCTGACCATCAACCATCAACCACTTCCAGGATAATGTGGCATGACACTTGGATGTTGATGTGGCATGACACATAATACTGAGGTGTCAACTTGGGTGACCTGGAATAACACATTGATGTTGATGCAACATGACATGTGGATTCCATCATCATCCTCTTTTCCTTCATCGACGATCGACCACTTCTCAAGGAAAAATGAAAACTCTCGTCACAATTCGTCGATCCCCGATTCGTCGATCATCGACGATCAACGACCCCCCTGGACGCATGAAACCTTCATTGGATTCTATCGATCCTCGACCATCATCGATTGATGACCCTCTCTGGATGCATGAAACTTTTGTCAAATCCTGTCGATCCCCAACCATTGGCCATCAACAAGTTTTTTGGTGAACTTTGACACTTTGAAAATATGGCCAAAATCTTTCGATCCCTGACCATTGGTCATCGATAATTAGAGACTTATTTTGGTCGAACACAACTCTTCTCCAAACTCATTGATTCCATCGTCGTCCATTGACGAGTTCAGCTGGAGAAATTTGAACCCTCCGCAAAACTCATCGATTTGACCATTTGTTGTCAACGAAATATTTTGATGAACTCCCACACTTAGAAACTTTTGATCACAGTCCAGGTGAATCTGGACCGTCGATCTCCTTCAACTTCCAACCACTAAAATTGAATCTTGATCGTTGATTTGTTAAAACTTCCAAATAGCTAAAACCTTACGAATTTTTTTAAATTTATTAAAGTTAATCTCAGTCGTTGATCTCGCGATCAAACATGATATTGACCGTCCATTTACCAAACTGCTTGTAACTCTGCAACGACCATTAAAACTTGAAATTTGACCATTCTAGGTATAATTTGGCTCTGCAACTCGCATATTTACTCCATTAAATTTATTAAATAGATATGAGTCACTCAAACAATTTTACTCACGAATTTGGGGATTTCACTCAAATTTCTCTCTATTTTTTCCCAAATTCGACACAAACAAGTCAACAATTGCGATTTTTTTCTCAAATTCACATGGGTTTGAGCCCATACAAGCACAGTGTTTGAACCAGATGCTCTGATACCATAATGTAATGTCCCTAAACCCAATCGAGGGACATTACGGTGCCTAATACTCATAAAAAATGAAATTTTTTCTAACTAATTTAACTCTTTCACAACTAATTGATTTCCTGTAGCGTTCAACTATGAATTAAAACCAGTTTTAGCTATTATTCACTATCATTTAATTGATGCATCTACAACATATCAAAATAGACATGAATGTTGCTAATAAACTTCATTATAGCAACACATAAAATATGTTCTCATTTACAAAGATCGTGCACAACAATTTAACTCATAAATACAAGACAAAAAACAAATAAACACATATCTTTTAACATTGGTTGCTGCTTTGGCCAGACGTTCCACCCAACCATAGAGTGATTGTTCCAAATCTCAACAACTAGTCACCCCCGAGTTGAGGCTAGTAATCCACAAAAGAGGGTAGTCTCTCACTATCCACTCACAACTCATAAAACTCACAACCCATTGATATTCTCCTACAACTACCTCGATTTCCCACCATCTCTCTTCCTCTTGACTTGTCCAACCCAAGGAATGTACCCCTTCAATGATATCAGTGCCTCAAGCATCCCATTCATTTATAAGGGTCTCTTTGGCATAAGTAACCAGTAATCTCTCAGCTGAGAATTCAAGGGAATTTACTGCAAGAAAACTACCAACAAACCAATAACAAACACTTGTTGTTACAATGTAACTCGCCAAAGAGTTCACTCTTCAGGCCTAACAACATGGCTCTTCAAATTTCCATCTCCAATTCACTCCAAATACACTCCAACGTGCTCTAGATTTTTCCCTCCGTGGATGCACCCACTCCAAGCTCTCTTTCTTCCTCTCTACTTGTTCCCCGTGCACAAAAAATTCATGTGTAAAAATTGTTGTTAGCTACCCATACAAATTGTCCTCCCCCTTAGCTTGTTTGCTTGACTCACATACTTCCCCAAGTTGATTGTACTCAACCCCCATGTGCCCAATAACTTTGGGATGTGACCACTCACACGGTCACACCCACCCTCTTACATGTATTCAATGATTGACTTTGGGAACACTCAATCAGAAATTTAGAAGATTCATATACAATAACGGATTTAAGAAAATGGGTGGAATTAATATACATGAGTAATTCCCCCTTAGACCCCTCATGACCATTCTCTTGTGGATTAATTCAGCTCCCATCTCTTGTCCATGCCCCCTTGGCAACTAGCATCACATTTTATTATTAAAACATGAAGATATAATTCACATATTACATCGTTTTGGCAGTAACCACATATTATATCTACATTAAACATTAATTAAACTGAGGATTATAGTATGGATCTTACAACTACAATCATATGTTTGGCTTTATCTTTCGTGTCTACTCTCTAACTCACACCCTCCATGTTAGTAATCAATTCACCTAAGCCCCCACCATTTAATAACTTTGAGATGATAAATGTTTCGGTCATACTATTGTAACTTTGTAATCAAGTAGCCCGATTTCACTTATATGTGTTCTTGTCTCAAATCAAGGAATACTCTGATGTTATATACCATGGGCCCTTGTAGTATGTGCCTAAATTATTAAATGCTAGATTTCAATCTATATCTCTTTAAAAGCTGAAGTAAATGAATAGAAAAGTAAAACATAGACTTTAGATACACGTATACTTTGTATTTTTACCAATAATAGAGATACGGTACTTGTATAAATCTGATATGAAGTCCAATCAGCATCTATAGTTTTCAATTGATTGTACCTTGCACTTGATACTTCATAGTTCATTGCCAAAAATATATATTTATGCCACCTTGTACTTTTCACGTACAATGGCTCTCATATTTCAAAACAGCTTGCGAATTCCAAAATGTATGGATAGGAGATGTCAATATAACTCTTGGCCTTGTTGGAATCATATTATCCACGCAGTTCGTATTGCAATGATTTTGTAATGTTTTTATAATTTAGGGTGAAGGATTTATTTTTATATTAAAATATTAAGATTAATATTTGAAATCTAATTATATTATTTTTATTTTACTTATATTTATAATTAGGTTATTTTGATATTTTTCTCCATCACTATTTTTATAGTTTTAATTTAATAAAAAACATAATTTTAAGATAATGGTTATTTAATTATTCACAATGATTATATGTTAAAATTTGATTTTTGAAGTAAAATGTAAAATTAATTATATATAGATGATGCCAATGGTTACTAACATCGACCAATCAATTTTGGTTTATCAAATCTTAAGAAAGGCAAGGAGTTACTTGGTTTGCTTTAGAGTTTTATTTTTATATTTGAACAATTTTAGGAGAAGCATTTGTAGATCAACATAGGTTTGATGAGTTAAAAGGTTAGGAAGGTCGGTAATGTAACAAATATTTTGAAATTGTGATTTAATGCAAGTATATGTAGGACATTCTAAGACAATTTGTTTTTATAATCAACCCTCTTAGTGTCGCAAATATCACAAATTATTTCGACCCGTGACGTTTTAGGAATTGTCCAACTTCATGTTTCACTATGGAGCTTGTGAGAGTTTATTCTTAAAGTTAGCAATGCTGATTTTCTTCTTTATGCTAGTGAAAATAGAGAGATACTTTTGATCTTCTAGATTAGGGTTGATCACCTCCTTATTGTATCTTAATTTTCTCTTATTCTCTAATTCTTTATCACATCACAATTTCTCCCTAAAGTTGTATGTCATTATATTTTTAATATTATCTTTGGTTGGGGTTGTTGAATTTCTTAAATCATGTCACCATTGCCTCCTTTCTTGGTTCCATACTTCTCACATAGGTTATCCAAACATGTTTTCTTATTGCGTTTGTTTCTTTGGAAGGTAGATGTGATGATATCCCTAGCCATGAACAAGCCTGTCACATGTTGTATGCATTCCTCTATTATCTCTTTAATTGTCTTCAACTAGATCTTTCCACCATGAATCTAGCCTAGGAAAAACATTGTGCATCATGCAACATCACCAATGTCTGTGAAGGTAGGTATTTCCAACAGATTCTTGATTGTGCTATCTATAAGCTTGTAGAATGATTCCTTCAACTTGTGGCACACAACTCTAGCCTCGCCGTTAGAAAAATTGGTGTAATGTTCCTCTTAGAGGTCTAGGAATGTGGTGGCATTGGTGATGTCATGGTCGATTAGCTTGATGTTTTCCACATGTTGTTGAGTTTCAACTAACAATGTAATCCTCTGATCTTGTAGAAAGGTGACTAGGGCCGGCATGACTACAACCTCATTGGGTTGTCGACCTCTATATTGGTAGATAAGGGTTACTCTTTAGCCGTATCCATACTCTAAGTAGGATGTACTTCTCACTCACAACCTATAGAAATATCAATATGAATGTCAATTTCCTCTCATTCCCACGAATGTATAGGCCCAACACCATTAACGTAGTTGGTGAGTTCCTTCAACAACCCAATTTCCTGCATGAATTCAAAATTTTCCAATTAAGTATTGAGATTGAGTTTTCCCTTAGGAATGTGTATGGCTCTTGTTAGGTAATTATGTCACATTAATCGAGCATTAGTATATTTTGTGTTTTCTGTCTTATTATGCCACCACCATTTTCTTTTTTCCACCAATCCTCACTACTACCGACCTACCTATGATGCACACATCCTAGGTGCATCCATTCCTTCTAATCGTCTTGCAACACCCATGACTTTGGCATTGGATATATTGCCTCCCTAACAAATCTATATTCTTATTTCTCACCATATTGTCCTATCATCACTAGTCTTATCCTTAACCACAAGGGTATTGTTGGTCTCTTTAACAATACAATTTTTCTCTGGTCACAACTTTGGTATGCTGACACAACCCCCCCAACCACAAGGGTGGGTTGTGTCCTGAAGAATTTTTTTTTTTTACCGACACAACTAGAGTTACACAACCCAACTATTATTTTTTACAAGAAGTACAAATTAGGGTTTTAAGCATGCCCATTCACCCACCCTATATAAATGGTACAATCTAGCTAAGGTAATTAGATAGACTTATTTTTTGTAATTTCCACAACCATAAAGGGTCCAAGCTAATGCATCTTCAACTTTCCTAGATGTTTTAAAAACTTACTTTCATACTTAAAGGCCATGTATCCCTTACCAAATTTCTTGTTCTTGATGTGTCATTTGTGTCAAGCCTTGTGTTTCTCCTTTTCCACTATCTGGTGGTAGGCTACTAGAAATCTATCTTCTTCTAGCACCATTAATTTCACAAGTCTCTCTTGTTGCAATTCATAATCTCACATATGTGTTACCTATCTAATGTGTAAGATTCATAGCAATAAATCCACATGGACCACTACTTCATGAACATAAACCAATTTTGAGGGTGTTTGTATGTTATCCACTTTACTATTGTTCTACACTCCCAAAGTGCCACCAGTACATGGTCATCATAATCATTTGGGTTTGTGTTACACACCTTTGTCGTACCATGATCTACAATCTTATTAAATGCTTCTATTGTACCATTCACTTGAGGATGATATGGGTTAGTCTTATTGTCTTGGATTATGAATGCTTGCATTAGTGTCACAATGGTCTCATTGAATGCACTAGATGTGATGATCACTTTTCAAACTTCATGGTAGACCAAATCTAGTGATAATGTTCTCGAAGATGAACTTCATTTCTATGTAAGATGTGCATATATGTATTGCGGATAATTCTACTCATTGATTCAAACATTTTTGAGGTGGTGATGTGCCTTACCATTGAGTGTCATGCAGGGGGGTTAATGGTTCCAATGAATTTTACTGCCCATTTCTCAAAGGGTTGTGCAAAATCACTAGGTGTAAAGACATTTCATCCTAGCATGATAGCTACCCAGTTCCCTGGTAGACATCACAACTCTTGGTGTACTCCTTTGCATCCTAGAACACCGCAAGCCCATATAATCTTGCTTGAGAGATATTATGTGATCTAGATTGGACCATTATACAATTTTTCATCTATATCGATGCTTTCAGAGTGGAAAAAATTGGAGGAATCATCTTACAGGGTCATTTTAATGATAGGTTTCAGTTTGGAAATTTAAGGTTTGAAAGCTTCCAAATCCATTTGAGGCATCAAACAACATGTTTTGGGGTCAAATCTTTATCGGATTTATCTTAGAAACCTTGAAGTTGATCTACACTCAGAGACCTTTCCAAGGGTGAAAAATTTATGTCAATCGGAGCTCATATGCAAAAGTTATGCCTCTCGCAAATTGACCTATTTGTGTTGACCACCATGTTACAAGAGGATTCCACATCAGCCCCGTTACTCATGCATATGGAGATAGCCACATGTGGAATTTAAAGAATATTCTAGAGGGTTAAAAAATGTATCACAATTGAGGGTTGAGGAAGTCAAAGCCTTGACCCTAGACAACTATCGAGCTATGTTAAATATTAGGCTACTAGGAGGAGAAGGGATTCCATTCTTTTGTATTGTACTTGTTCCATAGTTGAGAAAAACATCCAAGGAGTGGTAGTTTGAGAGCAATATAGAGGAGGTAGGATACTCTGTAGAAGTCATTTAGGACACAATGACAAAGGAAACTCCATAGTGAGTGCCTCTTTCTTTTCACTTTCTTTCTATAATTAAAGAAACAAGAGAAAAGCATAGGCCTCACCTTCTAGCTGGGTTTTCTCCCGTATTGGATTTCCCAGGATACATCTTCTGTTTAATTGTGTGAATGGTGTGTATAGTTTTTCCTATTATTTCATTTTCATAATTCAATTATTTCATAAATTTAGGAAAAGCTAGTAATTAACTATTATGGGATCTAAGGAAACGTATTGTAAAAATCTAAGATTTCAGAATAGTTTAAGATCTGTTGTGGTGAACTGTTACAGTGGAATATCCATGATAGTTAATAGATCAATGTGTATTGTTATTTCCTCATTGTTATGGCCACCCACAACCCCATTGTGGCATTCACATAGAATATATATATGTGTTCATGATACAATATGCAATGTCTAATGGCTCCATCTACTCTCACTTTGTATAACTTGTTGGAAGATTGATTGTTGTCATTGATGTCAACCCTAGTCATGGGTTTTGGACCGCAAGATTGATAAAGGTATTTGGACATGAAGGAAAATGCACATGCATATACAACACCCATGAATGGATAGTATACATCATGATGTTTCCGGTGGTATGTGGCACATCACATGGATCCTCATGGTTGAGGAGAAATGAATTTTTGAAGATGACAAAGTGAATTGAAAAAGGAAGTACATG
>ML780388.1:885364-913111 GCA_009831015.1 Picea engelmannii
CCAAGAATTGAATAATTGTAGAAATTGAAGAAGTCTCAGAAAGCATTATCAGGTTCTATGTGATGATTGGTTGATGGTGATGATTTAATGTAAAGTTTTATTATCTCTCATATATTCTTGGGTGGAAGGAAGGGGCAAGGATAAAGAGTTCAAATATATCTTTATATTGGAGGATTGTATCTTCCTCTTGGAGGTTTATCCCTCCCTTTACATTTGGAAGCTGTATCTACCTTTGGAAGTCATTACTTCCCTTGAACAAAAACTATTGATTATTTCCCATATATTGTGCATGGTGTATTGTGGTGTATTGGTGTAACTCTTATACTATTGTTCATTTCTCATTGGATATAATTGAATGGTTTAAGTATAATTTTAAAAAGGTTTTTAAATTGTACTTGATACTGATTCACCCCCCTCTCAGTATCAACATAACTATTCTATGATCAATGTATAATCATTCATATTCATGACTAGTTCTATTTTCTAGGTTGTAGTGTAGCCCCTAGGTTTTTCCTAAGGTTAAGAATAACACAACTTCATCTAGGTGATTAAGAATAGCCTCATTCTAGAATATGTTTTCATATGGTAATTGTTGATCTACTCATCCTCCTAAATCTTCAAACTCTATGTGCAATAAATGATCCAACCACACATTGTGATTTTTTAGCTTTAAAATGATCTCAAAGTTGAATTCTTGGAACAAGAGAAACCATCTACATGTGAAGCATTCTAGTACTGGATTATTTACTAGGTACTTTATGGTTGAGTGGTCTATGAAGAACTTAAAG
Source organism: Picea engelmannii (assembly GCA_009831015.1). Taxonomy (NCBI): domain Eukaryota; kingdom Viridiplantae; phylum Streptophyta; class Pinopsida; order Pinales; family Pinaceae; genus Picea; species Picea engelmannii. The sequence goes on from ML780388.1 coordinate 886,153, forward strand.
TAATCTCCCATCAGGTAGTGCCAAAAATTATAGAGTGCATAGATATGGTTAGACCTTCCCTTTCGGTTGTTGTGTAATTATTTCATACCTATGACAACTTTTTTCTTATGAAATGAATGGGATGGTCGAGTTCACCTACCCTTGGTTGCATAAGAATAGAAACAAGTGAAACTCCCAATGCATCCACATGGACATGGAATTCTATGGATTAGTTTGGGAATACCAAGATAAGAGTGCTACTCATGTTTTCATTCAAGAGATTGAAGGACTCCTCACACTCCGATGTCCATGTAAATATTTTTTTCTTATTTAGTAATTCTCCAATGACATGGTAATGGTAGCATACCCCTTAATCAAATTGCAGTAGTACCCTATATGCATGGAATGAAAGGTGTGTAAATTTTTAAGGATAATAGATTAGCAACGACTACTATTTTTTTGGGATTGACAAGTACACCATCATGACATACCACATGTCCTATTAGCACCCTCATCGATGTACAAAAGATACACTTCTTCAAGTTTAGTGATAATTGTAGTCATCAAGTGTGATCCAACATAAGGCACACCTAGTAACGTGATCTTTTAGTAGGATGTACATGGTCCAATCATCCAAATATACTACTAGAAATTGATGGATGAACTCCCTAAATGTAGTGATAATGATCCTAAAGAACACCATAGGGGCATTTTTCAAGTGAAAAGGCATTAAACTGTATATGTATGAACCCCATTTGTGGTGAAATTTATCTTTTTCTTATCTTCTTCCATGATCCACACTTGGTGGTAGATCAAGAATCCACAAGGGGTGGGTAATGGGTCGTGGACACAAGAATTTAGGTCACAAAAGTCTACATAAACCTGAATCTCCCTTGGACTGTTCTTCTTGTTCTAGATCACATTGGGGCTTATTGTGTTTAATTCTTCCATAGGAAATATGACTCTCAAGACCAACATTTTGTCGATCTCAGCCTTGAATTTTTTTTTTACTTATAAGTTTAGTGGTATGATTTGCATCTCACAAGCTTCATGTCTAGCTTTAGTTCAATATTCTTTTCTTTGATCTTCTCCAATATCCCCATCATCTCAATGAAATTATTTGGAAATAAGTATTCATACTCATGTGATAGGGTCGTGATCTCTACAATAGTTCAATCATCCAAATATTCTCCCATGGAAGTGAGACGAGTCTCCTCATCTATTCCAATGTTCACTATTTTGAGTTTTAGTGCATATAAATAGATCCTTCTCATTGGTGCATTTGATGTTTCCTTCATAGACCTTTCCCCTTGAGATTCATAGAACATTAAGTGGTGCAACCCATCTAAGGGTCATATTCCTTTGGGTGCTCTTATGAGACCTTGTTAATTAGTGTAGAAATCCAAGGGTCACATCCTTTACCTCATTCTTGATTGAATATCTATGATTGAGATATATTGGAAGTATATATCTAAGTTTCTCAGGGTTAAACAAAAAATTCTTAATTTCTTGCAAAGAATTAATCATAACCGAGCGCTTACCTATGTAGGAGAAGGTTGTCAAGAGCTATTTATGTGTGATATCTCAGTTGCACATATAGAATTGACATTCTTCCTAGATGTACCATGATTTTTGGGTTGGCCCTAAGGTAGGGTAGAAATGATGAACCCACAAGTTCTCAACATACCTAGTTTGTGTCGATTTATTTATGCACTTCTCTATATGGCACTTAGGCTTCGAATGGACATCATAGAGAACAAATTAACCATCTATTGTCTAGTCTATTTGGTCTAGGTAAAAATAGGTGACCATGTGTAACATCCTCATTTCCAAACCCCAAACTAGCAATGTATATTGTAGATGTAGTACATGGTCGAGAGCCAAGTGATGTATATTGTAAATTTAGTATGTGGCCAAGAGCCAAAGTGATGTAATATGTAAATGATGTAAATTGAATATAATGAATAAAATGTATCATCAGCTGCATGAAATATCCCTGATCCTTGGATCTAGATATTTACTGCTACTATTGGATGTTATACTGGAGATCTGATACTCTGGGGGTTTCTGGATCCATTTCTTGGTTTTTTAGATGTGTTTGTTTAGTTTTATGTTCTCATGTGTAGCATGCATGGAATTGTTGGATCCATAAATAACTCATTGCATTTTATTAAATAAAACAAAATGCTAATACATGGAAATACTTGAAATCAATCTCAGAATTCCTCAATTAGATTGTAATAGAGATAAAACAATCTTACAGTACCAAGGAAGACAAGTAGAATATCGATCTTTAACATGCATCGACTGATATGCAACATGAAATTCGAATCTACTACATGCATGGAAGGAATGTTGCATTCAAATGTCGAAACCAACAAAAAAAATGAGATCCGATAGCTATGCTCCTCAGAGTCTGATGAAATATGTTTCCACTAGGTCGCCCTCTCCCTAGACAACACATGCATTTTAGATCTGCTACATGAAATAAGGATATAGCTTAGATCTGTTGTAATAAGCTCATATCTGTTGCAAGAAAAAAGGATATAGTTCGGATCCATTGTAATAAGCTCGGACCTGTTGCATGCAAGAAGGATATAGCTCAGATCTCCTACAATAAGATTGGATCTTCTGCATGCAAGAAGGATATAGCTCGGATCTGCTGCATGCAAGAAGGATATAGCTCGGATCTACTACAATAATCTTGGATATGTTGTATGAAAAAAGGGTATAGCTCGGATCTACTGCAATAAGCTCAGATCTACTGCATGCAAGAAACATATGTTGCATGCACTCTAGAATACGTTTCCAAGATAAATCCATGCTATATCTCTGATATGAATCTTCCTAAACCTGAACCTGTAAATAAAGGAATCCTTAAGGAAGGATCCAATCCTGTAATCTGAAGCCCGATGAAGAATCTGGGTGATTCTTTCAATGGACTAGGCCGGTGTGTCTCTCAACATTGAAATCTATCCATGGTGGTGGTTTCCTCCAGAAATCCACAAAACATGAAGAACGTTTCTTGACTTCTCCTTTGAGGTCTAATTCTCAACTCAACTCATGCATAATGGCGAATTAGATCAACTTTTCTCCTTTACACTCCCCTCCTCATCTAATTTTCTGTTCACTTTATTAATTAAGTGAATTTTCCCTAAGTTTTGACTTAATAATCACTTAAGTCACTTAAAACACATTTTTTCTTCTAATTTCACATTCACTTTGATTAATTGAGTGAATTTTCCTAAGTTTTATCTTAATAACCATTTAAGTCACTTAAAACACCTTTTTCTCATTTTTCTCATCTAATTCCACGTTCACTTTAATTAATTAGTGACTTTTCCTAAGTTTTATCTTTAATTATTCTTTTAGGTCACTTAATCACCTTTTTCCACTTTATTACTTAATGTCACTTCCAACTTAGGATTTTCTGGTAAATTACACTAAATAATTCTTTTATTCCCTTTTTATCTCGACTATAGCCTATGAGAATCAATATAGGCTACTGAGTCGCTCCTCCCGGAGTCATCATTGGGAAAGGGATATTACAGTCCTCCCTTCCCAAGATTTCTTTTCCTCAAGAAATTATATCACAACTCGATGCTCCATCGATTGAGAAAAGATGAAATTGAAAATGATATTAGGATCCCAGACCAATCGCTGGAAAGGACCACCTTATTGTCGCTGCCCCACTCTGGTAATAACCATCAAACCAATGTGCCTAGTTTGCATTCTCCTCTCCTAGGATCCCGCACTGAAATACTTGTAGGGATTGAACTTACTGTCATGAACCATGTCTTGCAAAGCTATCTCCATGAAACCAAAATATGCAAATCCACTAGCATCCTCAATCCTGGGTGCCTGAAAAGAAGGTTTGTCTCGTCGTTTGGAATAAGTCTCAACCTCTCCTCTATTGTTGTCCCAAAAATAAAGTAGGTCAGTCACTATCACAAATATGTCATTCATCACCAATAGCTGGACCACCAATGTGCCTTGTCGCCAAGGTAGACTCTCCCCCATGTGCCCTGATATAATGTTCGCAAAGTCCCTCCCTGTGAGAAACTCTCAGACCTTCTCGTAAGTGATGAATTCACTCGGGTCCCAAACTATCCTATATGAAGTGAAGAACCCTCTTCTCATCATATTGATTTGTATGGTGCTATCAAATGAATTTGCTTGACTACCCCTGGTAAGCCAAGTGATCATAAGTTTCTAAAATGCGGCTGACTCCTCAGGAGGCCACTCCTCCAAGCAACCAATCCTACACACTCAAGGAGTAAACTCTAGAGAACACAAACTAGAAATCCCACCTATGTCAGTTGTCATCCTGTCAACAATTGCAATCCCAGGGTCCCATGCCAGCCTAATAGGGGAATCCTCTTGTTGATGATTCATCCCTCCGATCACAATCATCTAACCACCATAATCAAACTGTTCTCTCCTCTCCTGGAATCCTCTATGATGGAGCATACTCAACCAAGGAACCTTATTGAAGTCAACGCATTTCAATCCACGACTATCCTTGATCCTAGGTATCATGAGGGAAAATAAAAACTCTACAAATCCTCTCACAACATTCCCACCATGACGCGGACCAATCACTCCCTCAACTCGCTCAGTCGTAAACCTCATTTGAAAAAATACATCACTCAGATGAATTCCAGGATCCCACCTTGACATTGGAAGTCCACCACTCCCAATGCCTGTTGACTATTGTTGTGCCCCACCAATAACCATTGGAGTCCAAATGAGCCAAATCCCTGATGTGTAATTTTCGTAGCAGATAATACCATCCACTAATATTCTAGCTACAATCTCTATGAACTGATCCAAGTAAGTCTGGATCTCATCCTGTGCACTAAATGCACTGATCATAGAGTCCAAATGGATGAACTTTGTTATGGACAAAATTCCCCCTATCTCATCCCACTGGCTCCAGTAATCCTCTCCCATCCCACTGCATACAATGATGGCATCAAATAATAGTAACAGGTGCCTCTATCACTGCATGAAGGATCAGAAGGTGACTAGTTCTTTGGTCAACCCCAAGGACATGACCATGAACTCATGATGATACCCAGGAACCGAACTGTGAGTACCCTGCTCCCTGGCCCAAGCCTGATGATATCCCATATGAAAATCAATCATCGAGGGATACATTTGTCGTTGAGGCTCACCCATCCACTCACCGACCCTAGGTAAACTCAACCCAATGGCATACTCAATGAATCTGTCAGGAGGTCTCCCTAGAGGAAATGCTCCAAAACTCTGTTGTGCACCACCATGTGCCAATGTATAATCCTGTATAATGTGACATACTCATGTGTCCTCATGTACTGTCTGGTTCCCTATATGTGCTACTAAATCCAACATTCTACTATTCATGAATAAACTTGTACTCTAGAGTGTGTCCATGTCTATCATGTACATGTCTACCCAATCCATGGATGCATTTTCTTTCTTGCAGGCTTATCCATAAGGAAGGTGCTCAACCATCTCCTTCGTCGCTAAAATTTGACCCTCGAATGAGCTCTCCAAAAGAAATGGCTCCTCACCCCTACAATGCCAAATTAGAGTGCAATCCAAACTCTCCTCGAGTACCTGCAACTCAGAATGCTCCTTGTCCAAACTCATCATAAGAGGCTCCTCCCTCAAATCATGAGCACTACTCATGCCCTCGGGTGTCACGACTGCCAAAGATGATGAAGTCTATGTTGTTGTCAATGATGATGAGTGTGCCAAATTCAATTGGTAGAAGATTTCCTCATCAACACCAATTGACTTACTAGATGATACTATGAAATGATGGGACTCATGTAGACTTTCATCCTCATACAAATTTCTGATTTTTTTTCATCCACCAAATTAGCCCCTTCTTTGTCATCCTCCATGCATGGCTCCTGAGAAGAAAGATCAATATCGCATGAATTTTTTTTAAATACCCAATCTTTTTCATATTTAGGTACAATCATGCTTTCATCACCATAAGTATCATAGATAGGATAAGGTGATGAATCCTCATCATACTTAGGTGCTAGCACACCCTCATCATCATGAGCATCACTACTAAGCTATGATGTGGAATCCTCAACATCGGTTGATTGGGACACTTCATCGTATGTGCCATCAACCTTTTTCCTTGGCACCTTCACCTTCTTGTCCAATGATACTTGGGGTTCATACCCCTCAGGATGTTTGATTGTGAAAAAATCCTTGAATTACATGTATGCATGAAATATCACACTAAGCTCCTGATACTCCCTCGAACAATCTGCAAACTCCTCATCATGTCCTTTTTGTCCTATTTTCTTCCTCTTTGAACATGTCCTTTTTGTCCTATTTTTTTCCTCTTTGAACCACTAGCTCTATTGATCCTTGCATTGTTTTGATGGATTTCCATATCCTGCCTCAACTGTTGTTTCCCCTGTGAAAGAATATTATGAATATTCCTCCTACTATCCTTCATATCCGATCTGATATTTTTCTCTCTACTACTGCATATGAAGGTATAAGTGCAAGTTATCACTGTTGAAATTTAGTGTAAACAATCTAAAATAACTCCTCACTGATTTTCCACTTGGGCTAGCAAGAAAACCAACTCCGATATCACTGAACTATATTTGATCCTTGGATCTGGATATTTATTTCTACTATTGGATGTTCTGCTGTAGATCTGATACTCTAGGGGTTTCTGAATGCATTTCTTGGGTTTTTAGATGTGTTTGTTTAGTTTTATGTTCATGCATAGCATGCATGGCATTTTTGGATCCATAAATAACTCATTGCATTTTATTAAATAAGAACAAATGCTAATACATGGAAATACTTGAAATCAATCTTAGAATGCCTCAATTAGATTCTAACAGAGATAAAACTATCCCACAACACCAATGAAGACAAGTAGAATACCGATCTATAACATGCATCGATTGATCTGCAATATGCAAGTCGAATATACTACACACATGGAAGGAATGTTGTATGCAATTGCCAGAACCAATGGAAACATGAGATATGATAGCTATGCTCCTCGAAATCTGATGAAATTTGTTCCCACTAGGTCACCCTCTCCCTAGATAACCCATGTAGTTCATTTAACACCTCGAGTTTCAAACCCCCATTTTAAATAATGTATTGCTACATTGATGAGAGGCCAGAGTGCCCAAACAATTATTAAAAGGCTAGTGTACCCAAGAAATGTAATGTCTTGATCATTATTAATAATACATACATTGCTGGCTGCTAGACGGACACAGACTAGAGTTATAGGGGGATATGATTCCACAAGAGAGGGGGCTTGAGGGGATAAATGTTTATTTCCTATTTTTAATTACCCTTTGGTCTAAGGGGGTGGATCAGTTACGTAGGATTCTTGGGGAAGGCAAGGAGGTTCTTGATTCCCCATGAATTACTTAAACCTGCCTATGGTCTGATGAGGGGTTCGAATGATATCTCGTTCACTCCTTCATTCTCTTTCTCACTCGTTCATTCATTCCATCCTTACCTATCACTCATGGATTCATTCTCACCCATGTCTTGATTTGGGAAAGGGAACTGAACTGCCAAATATTAGCCATGATATTGTTGGCTGTAGTGGTCGCTGCTGTGATCCAACCATCACTTGAGGCCTGCATGTCTAATATGTGTTGGCCCGTGTCCATCGTTGTTCACAGCTGTGAGTCTTGAGAGTTCCAACATCGATATTCTGGACTAGTTGCGCTGGAGCCCAGAATAAGGAGAAGGACTGCCTGCGGGACTGCGTGGAAAAGAAGGGTGGAGGTCCATTCTCTTGGGTGGTGCAATATGGGTAGAAGAGAGTTGGGTACTTGGATTGTTGTGAGTTCTGGGAAATCCTATGAGAGATTGAGTGCTGACTAGTTTGGGAAGCCAAGTAACACTCTGGAACTGTCCTTATGGATTAATAGCCCTGGCTTGGGGGTCACATTGTTGTTGAGTTTTGGGAACAATAACGTCTACGGTTGGGTGGAATGTCCTTGGTCTATAGCCAGTTGGTGTCTTCTTTTATAAAGATAAGTGATCTCTTTTATGGTATTATCTACCTGTATATGAATGTATTTTGCTGTGTATTTATTTATTGTTTGATTACATCTTTAGAATATGCATGCTTGATGGTTATTTTTGTGAATGTGGTTAAATCCTTTTCTTTTATGCATCCTTATTAATTTAAAAAGGTATCGGTAAGAGAAAGAAGTCCCAAGGTAGGATTGAATTTGGCATACCCCGGTCTATGGGTGGCTAGGTATGTTACAATTTGATATCAGAGATTCTGGTTGAAACACCGGGCCGGTATGGGCCGGGTCTGTTGGTGAGAGTCTCGTGATTGAGATCAAATTCCGACCATGAAATTGAAAAGCTCAGGAGGAATGGAGTTTTAGAGTCTATGCAGGAGCTAGAATGTCAGAGGTCCTTTTCAAGGGTTCAAAGGTTCGTGACCGCCCCCTTCGAATTTAGGAGTGATCACCACTGTGGGATCAAGAGAGATCCAGGATCATTGGATCGGAGGGCAGGTGAACAATGGTTGTCCGATGAAAGAGAAGGAAAGGTTAAGTCACAACCCTGAGATCCCATTGGAGAGAGATATTGATGACCAAGAGGCATTGTGGGGGCCCAAGTTGCATGGGAGTTAATTCCTTAAGGCAGTCCCTCAATCCAAACAACATTTTCACTGAGGGGTTACGTGTCAGCGTCAGAAGAATTGTGGGGTGAAAGGCGGGTTAATCCAAACCTCCAATGCATGCCCCCACAAATTGAAAGGCATTTAGTGATGTGACATTATAGTGCTCGAACCATCAAAACTCCCAAGAGACGAAGTAGATCCATACCGTTGATCGAGGTGGACGTGTGGCAGGAGATCCTACACTTCGATGGATAACCACTTTGGAAGAAAGATGGATGTGAAAATCCAGAACTCCTGAAGGATAGAAGCCTGGAGTTCATCTGGACCATCCATCAACAAGGACACGTGGTGCCAAATCTCTCACTTCAGAGACTTAGTACTCCAAAAGGTTTTGTAGAGAGAAGTACTAGAGAAAGAATTACCTGAAGTCCCAAAGTAATTGAGGACCATTGATCTCAAATCAACAAGATCAGTTGATCTATGTAACAATATCTCTCGAAGTCTTGAAGTCTGGGGTTAATACAGACCATCCAATAAGGGAGACACATGTCGACAGATTGGCCAGTTCGGGAATTCGGAGTTCGAGAGAATTGGAAGTTTGCTAGTGTGGAAACTTCCGAAGTCCGAAGAGCTAAAGTGGTGGGGCACAATGACATCACCTGGAGGTGATGTGGACCTTGAAATTACGAAGTGATGTGGCTTGTAGACGTCACCCAGGATGACGTGGACACATGGGATGTATGCCATGTGTCAGTAAGTTTTGAGCATGTGGAGGATGGAAATGTTAGTTATAACATGACACATGTCACTCGCCTGATTGAGCCATGTGTCTACTTCTAGTATTTCACCACATGGAGACAGATCGTGCAGTCCGAAGACTAGGCACTCTAGAGGAAGAATATGTGACAATTGGCGTTGGGTCGAGAACTCCCAAAGTGCCAAAGCGATTCACAACTATTGATCTGTGAGAGAGATGCATCGATGAATCATCGATTTAGGGTGAAATCACTCCAAGAGAGAGTGAAGGCAGAGAGTTTTAAATTCCCTAAGCCCGAAGTCCCAAAGCCCAAAGAGACGAAGCGATTCACAGCTGTTGATTTGTGAGAGGACAGGCGTAAAAGCGTTCCAAGAAGAAGCAAGCGGGGAAATTTGAAACTTCCGAAGGCCGGAGTCCCGAAGTGGACTAGAGATGTTGAATTGAGGAGGGAACATGGAACCTGATCCTAAAATTTGGGTACAGACTACTATGAGGGAAAGCGGATGTCGAAAGTGCTGAAATCCTGAAGCGTGGAGTCTCGAAGTGGATCTTGATCGTTGATCGTGAATGAGGATGAGGATCGTTGATCGGGTCTTGGTTGAAGGTTCCAAAGTTTCGAAGTCCCAAAGCCTTGGATAAACACTTTTTTAGGTAAGCGTAGGGTCATGAATGTGGTCACATGCAGTTGAGAGCTGAAGGAAGAAGGGATAATGGCCGAATTAATTGTTTTCAAGACAAAAAATTACTAAGGAAGGATTTAGCTGCGGTTTCTAGTCGTGGTCACTTGGGAATGTGGTTTGAAAGAAACGCCTGTGAAGAATTGAATTCTATATCGGCTGAAGGATAACATGGAAGTGTTATACGGTGCATATTGATACATCTGTGTTCTTCACGAATTGAAAAGAAAAAAAGAAAAAAAAATGACCTGTAACATGGTTTGACAAATTTTGTTTATCATATGCATAATTCTAACAAAATGGTCACTTGCACATTTTGTAGAATTAAGGGGTTTAAACATGTCCGCTCAGAATGTGTATTGAAGAAATGGAAGAAGGTGAGGGATCCTCCAGCCATGATAAGGAGGCCGAAGGCCAGTATATCAGAGTTGGTAATGCAGAGACAGAGTCCAATGGACACAAGGGGATATGAGAGCAGGAAACATTAATAGAAACTTTAAGAATCCTGAAAATAGAAGTGTAGAGCTACAAAGAAGACAATGAGAGACTGATGAGAGAGAAAATTCATATAAATGCTCGAGTGCTGCAAAGATTAAATCAGTTGCAGATGAAAACAATGAAGGGATCAAACTCAAAACAAGAGGAAGAAGGAAGGTTTCATGAAAGAGGAGAGGATCGTGGAGGAGCTGGTTATTAGAGAAGTGCTAATAGAACTCATAGACACCACTCACCTCATTATTTAGAAAGAAAGTTTTATGCATCAGAAGATCCCATAAGTAGTCCAGAGGTGTCCCCTATTAGGCACCAGAGAAGGAGACATGAAGTGGATAGTTTGCAAGGAGAGTTGAGGAAGCTTAAGGCACCCTCCTTTGTTGGTGAAAGAGAAAGAGAAGATGATGTCGAAGCATGGTTACTTGGACTTAGGAGATATTTTTAGTTTCATAAATATTCATCAAACTTAGAAACTAGGATTTCCACCTACCATTTACACAGGAAAGATGCAACATGGTGGGATCAAATTAATCAAGTTGAACATATTAATGAGAGTAGGATCACTTGGAAGTAGTTCAAGAAGTCCTTCCAGAAGGAGTACCTCTCAGATCATTTCTATGACAAAAAAATGCAGGAGTTCTTTGAACTTAGGCTGGGAAGCATGACCATGGTAGAATATGAGAAGAAATTCTTGGGATTGTTAAAATATGTTGGGTTTATGAACGATGAAAAGGTAAAGATACAAAGGTTTTTGAGTGGACTACCGACCTTTTATAAAGAAAATATTAGGTATGATGAGCCCAAGACCTTGACTGAGGCCACCGGGAAGGCTAAATACCTGTATGAGCAAGGATAGGGAAGAGAATCCCTTTATAAATCTTGGAAGGATAATAAGAAGGAGAAGCTCGATCAAAGGAGGAAAGGATTCAAACCTCCCTTAAATAGGAATGAGCCTAATAGAAATCATCAAGATTAGTATGCTAAGGGTGAATCCAAGAAAGAAGACTCCTTGGGAAAAAGAGGAAGACCACCCATCCAATGTTGGGGATGCAAAGAAGATCACCTGTACAAGGATTTTCCACACAGAAAGGACATAGTGAAGACTATGAACAACGTCTAAGAGGCTACAACAATCACATATATGGGAAGAATCTATGCAGCTTTAGATGATCAACAAGAAGAATACTAGTCCAATATGATCGAGGTGGAAGGTAAGATCATAAATCAACTTGTTTCTATTTGGATTGACTCAGGAGCAAGTCATTGTTACATTGATCCTAAAATAGTGGATAGATTACATTTGGAAAAAAGTAAACTTGGAAAATCAAGTTTGGTTCAACTAGCCACTGGAACCAAAAAGACAATCCATGATATGGTCAGAGGATGTTCCATAAGTCTTAATGGTGTGAATACAAATGCTGATCTAAATATCATACCATTGGGGTCTTATGATATTCTAATTGGAATGGATTGGTTGGACAAACATCATCTTGTCCTAGACTATCATAACAAGACATTTACATGTCTTGATGGATATGGAAAACAGAGCACTGTGAAAGGAGTTCCAAGATCCATGTCTATAAGGGATATTTCAGCCTTACAACCGAAGAGATGTTTTAGAAAAGGATGTCAATTGTATGCAACTCATGTGGAAGAGACAAAAAATACAAAGGGGCCAAGCCTTGAAGATTTTGTGGTACTATAGGAATTTGGGGATGTATTCCAGAAAAACCAGGGTTTCCACCAAGAAGGGAGATAGATTTCTCAATTTATTTAGTGCCAGGAGCTTCCCCGATGTCAAAAACACCTTACAGAATGAGCACACCCGAGTTAAAAGAATTACAAATGCAGTTGGAGGAATTGTTGAAGAAAGAGTACATATGTCCAAGTGTTTCACCTTGGGGAACACCAGTGCTTTTTGTCAAAAAGAAGGATGGAACCTTGAGGTTGTGTATTGACTTTCGACAACTGAACAAGTATACCATAAAGAAGAAGTATCCTCTACCTATAATTGATGACCTCTTTGATCAGCTAAGAGGAGCAAGGATATTTTCAAAGATTGACCTGGGGTAAGGATACCATTAGGTAAGAATCAAGGAAGACGACATTCATAAGACAACCTTTAGGACCAGGTATGGGTATTATTAATTTGTAGTGGTGCAATTTGGACTAACCAATGCGCCAATTGTCTTTATGTGCTTAATGAATGACATATTCATAAATTATTTGGATAAGTTTGTCATAGTGTTCTTGGATGACATACTTATCTATTCTAAGTCTGAAGAGGAGAATGAACATCACTTAAGACTGGTATTGCAAGTGTTGGGAGAACATCAGTTGTATGCAAAGATAAGTAAGCGTTTTTTTTTATCAAAAGCAGATCAATTACTTTGGACACATTATTTTAGAGCAGGGCATAACAGTAGATCCAGAGAAGATTGAAGCCATTAGAGGATGGCCAACACCCAGAAATGTGTCAGAAGTCATATATTTCATGGGATTAGTTGGTTACTACAGAAGGTTCATAGTAGGGTTCTCTAAGATTTCTCATCCCATCACTTCTTTGCAAAAGAAGGGAACTAAATTTGAATGGACACCTAAGTGTGAAGAGAATTTTAATCTGTTGAAGGAATTACTTAATAGTGCACCCGTGTTAAAGATTGCTGACCCAAATGAAAGTTTTGTGGTATGTACAGATTCATGTAAGGAAGGACTTGGGGGATTCCTCATGAAAAATGGACATGTCATTGGTTATGAGTCCATAAATCTTAAGGAGCATGAGATGAACTGTTAGTGCTAGAAGTTGCTCCTAGACTGCTATAGGATCAAGCCTAGCACATCTTATTTATTGCAATAGTTTTTGTAGATGGAAATTAGATTATGGTTTGTTGGATCAACGAGACTGAATGAAGAAGGAAGAGGACAATAAAATAATTTTAGATCAAATATTTACCATTGGGCATGGAGTGAAGCAAACACCCTGTTAGATTGAAGGCCAATGAACTGCATATCAGATAAAATACTTATATGAAGGTGGATGGAAGAATGGAGAATGTAAAAAATAGTAGAAAATCCACCAAACAAAGATTCTCTATACAAAATGGATTTGACAGATACTTGAACAAAGGACACAAGCAACAGGTAGATTACAACAAATCTTGCTGCTCAAGAATCTATTGTTTATGGACAGTCATTGATTCTCAATGTCTGTAACTCATTCAAGCAAGAGGAAAAGCAGAATGGAAAACATGAAGATCAAAATCTAATAGCACAATTCATAGGGATGTTCAATGTCAGAAATGAATACTTAATAACATGCCCTGAGGCTTACAATAACACACACTGGATGCTATCTCATCAAGTTCCTTCTCAGGCCTCACCCTCTCGGGTATCCTCTCTCCTACTGTCGAAATGTTTTGGATTTATAGTCTTACAATGATTAATTAAGATCCTTGAAGAAGGGATTGAATATCTACTAAATCTAATCTAGTTAAAAAAGGTGAGATTAGATCCTAAAGAGATGGATCTGAAAATCCATCTGTCCAACTAAATCAAAACTGTCTTATTTGAAACTAGGACTTAAATGCTAAATGAAAGGAATAAAATATTTATCAAAACTTAACTCAACTCTTAAACTGCCACCTAGAAATAGAAACTGATTCCCATCTCTTTGACTATCTTCCACATGTCCTAGAAATAATCCTTTGACTAAAACTTTTACCACCTGTGACTTCCCTCCTGGAAATGCTCATCAGATTGATATGCTTCCACCTGTTTTCCACTGTAAAAACTGATAAAAGAAGCCTGGAAAACTTTTATATTCTGTACCTTCATATAAACTTGATCAAATTGATCTCTAGGATGTCGTTAATGATTGTTGTAACATAATTGTTGATTGCTTGACTAGGCTACCCTACTCTATTTCTTTCCAGGAAGAAGAAATCTTCATCTTTCTACCAAGAGGCATTTTCTGTAATATATTAAAATCTTCTCAAGGTTGTCAAGTCGAGGAGTTCCTCTTTGCATGGCACCTATGTGTATTATCATGAACTCAAAAGTTCATATATTTTCCTGCTTGTAGTGCACACACTCAAATAACATTTTGATTGTTGCTCCAAGATTGCAACCCTGCCATTCTGATCAATATTGTGGCCCAACCATGCATATGTTTCTTGAAAATCATCAAAAACATAAACTCCATAAGGTGTATGAGATGAAAGCACAATTGATGGAGTTGAAAAAGCTTCTGTTGCAGCCCAGACACAATGAATCACATCAAAGATTCCTAGGAATATTTGGCCACAATGGTGAACAATCTGCAGAGTAGCATATCAATCCTTATCATCCAAGACAATTAGTTGAAGACCACATAGGTCATGGATTTCATCAACTTTCTGCATATTCTTCAATATCTTTAGGTAAATGTTGTACATGCTCTTAGGTCTGCCAGATAAATCATATTAATAATTTTTTTCCTTCTTCAGAGCTTCATCTAACTTTCAAATTGAAGACATGATAGTTGCTTCCTTGAAGCCTTCAGCAAGCCTGGAAGAATGCTCATCGTGCTCCCTTGGCTTCCTCTGGCTCCCTGTAAAAGAACAAGTCAACCATGAAATCCCATTTGCGACCTGGGGAAATTGTTCCTCACATTTGTAAAACTATCCTTGCTAACATCCAAAACATCCAAAACATACAACCAATATTGTCCTTTATTATTCATAGGAATACCAATGTCAACACGTTTCATTGGAGAATTGGTGTCACAAAAAGCAATAGTGGGAATATTACCAAGGGTTGCTTCTCTCTCTTTTTAAAGATTTAGATTGGCACATTTCAGTTTCTCCTTCACAGTTTTCCTCTACCCCATAAAGATACAAGGGTGACTTCCTTAACCACACTTTGCAAACAAAATGATTAACTATGCTATGCGTTTGTACTGTTGTAACTAACATGTGTGAACCCACGAGAGATTACTGGCACTAGATGATGCTTGGTGGCGCACTTTCTTGATACCTAATCCATGTGACTCAGTGCTGAGATTGATTTTAAGACCATGAACAAATCCATGAGAAGGAACCTGGACCATGGGTTGCGATGGCACACTTTAACTCTTCTTTTGGGATCTATCTTGCATGTATCAGGTGAAGAACAACCACATGTGTTTAAATATGCCAGTAGTTATTATAAATATGACTTGTAGTGCATGGGACTTGGTCCCCTCCTCATCGTGGCTTGGTGTGATGTTGCCGATGTGTGAATACATAAATTAATCAAATACACAGTGAGATGAATATCTAGTTGCACTGCCCTTTTACCTTAACACCTGGATTCTTTGTGATCAAACCCTTTGACACCTGTGGTCACCTTACCAATTGGAGTTCTCTTCAAATGCTATTGTTCTTATGGAACAAATGCATTTTTATTCCATATATAAAATAGATAAAAACCTTAAGTAACTTAAAAGAAATAATATTATCAATGCAATGAACATAGAATTTTGATACTTCGTAGGCTCTTTTTATTTGTTTTTTTGGCCATCGTATCTTGAGACATCTCTGCTAAGGAACCATGAATATGAGAAAATGCAATCTCAACGATTGTGCTAATACTTGTATGTGTTTTGATTGCAGGTGCTGGAGATTGGCTCCCGACCAATAACTTTTGCTCTCTCCAACGAGGCAAGTTAAAAACGCAACATTGTTTCTGGCATATGCAATACCGGTGCTCATGAACAACACTTCTCAGTGCTACGGAAATAACCCCATTCCTGCAAACCTCACGTATTGTGAAAACTAGAAATGCTTAGCCATGAGCTTATTCATCTATGCTACCCTACTCTAACTGCTCAAAATCAATGTTTCAGGTATATATAATTTTCTAGAAAAATAATTCAAGCAACAAATTGCTTGACGTGTCTTCATATACACAACAAAAGACATGAAAAGAGAAAAAAATATGCAACAAGGAAACCACAACCAGCTCATGTTTGTTGTTGTGAACCATCATGCCAAACTTTGTAATATATGGCATTACTGAAAATAGTGACTCCATCCATATAACAACTCGATCATAAAATTCATGTATGATCTTACCTGGTTTTTTAAAATCAAAAGGATTCTTTTCCTCATAGTTGACCTAATTAGATTTATAATCATGAATGTCATTTCCAAGTTCTATAAACCCATATATTGACTACTCAATAGCTGACCCAGAAGCAAGCATCAATTGTTGTTGGAAATTTTCTCTATCATTTTTCGTGATGCTCATGATGCTCCTGATCAAATCTAGGAGTGTTTCCATATGCTATCTGCTCTTTATCATATGAGATCTCAAAAGACATGGTCTGATTTTTATGCAAATTAGAAAAAATAGATACATTTGATATGATGTCAAACGTATCTACAAACTTCCTATCAAAATGAAGTTCATCTAACACCTTTGAATCTTTTAGAAAAGTATCCTCTACAACCATAGACTTTTCAGCACAATCATACTTTTCATGTCCATTAATTTGACGAAACAAACTATATTCATGACAACATTTTGGAAAAATGACCTCAGCTAAAAATTCATCTTTACAGAACAAATTAAAAGTATCATGAAAACCTTTCAAAGAGTTGATACTAGCGGCTGGAAGAGATCTGCACCAGTCAAGGGCTTCTCCCTTCAAAGAGTATATTAAAAGATTGATCTTAACATCTTCGTGCACAATCCGACGTTCATGAATAATGTTAAGAACCTAAATTGATATACAAATATCATCACCACAAATACTAAATACACAATAGATCCACAAAGCAAGATAGAAGAAACCACACTTTATTATTACCAAACCCTTGAGTTAGGGAAACACCATACAATGGATCCTATTATGGAAGGGATCCTCTCCTGTTCACTTGCCTCTTCGAGGGGGAATCCTCCTATTGAGATACCGCTCCAAATACTATAATTCTCTTCATATCCCATTACATTGCTTGAACCCCTTTATATAGTACTACCATCACCTAAGAACATTCTAGAGGAGGAATCTTCTAGAAGTAGAACCTTCTAAGAAGTCATCTTACATTTATTATATCTAATTACCCATTTATTATATATAACTACCATAGTGGGCCTTATTTAATAATATAGTTGACTTAGTCCACCTTACATTGAATGGCCTCCACTATTATCACTATGGGCCCTTTGGCCCCCCTCCACTACTTCTCTAGCTACCTTACATTCCATCCCCCTTATGAAAGCGTTGTCCTCAACGCTTGATGTACAACCATATACCAGGGTCCCATGGATAAGTGTGGACCACAATGTTGAAGTAGACTAGAGAACCATGGTCCCATTGAGAAATGAAAGCCACCATGCTGAAGTAGTCCAACTGCCATTGTAAACTAGGGTCCCATGTCCAATTTCTCATGTGAACCCCACATGGAAGATATCAACACCCAATAACCAACTGAAAATGATGCTCCAAAGACTGACACCTATCATGTGGATCCAAATAACAAGATCCATCCACATAGTGGAAAATGGTCATAGTAGAATCTGGAAGGAATAATATCACTGCAGAATATGTAAGATGGACACTGGTAATAATCATTGACTCCTGATTTGTCACATTGATACTCTCTACAAAAGATGGATTATAGTTATCAAATAAAATATGAAAGTGGTTGTCATCCCAGAAATGAAAACTATCCATATACTAATCATCGCAATCGACCTCCAAATCATACCAAGCATACATTTCTTGATTATATTCATCCCTGAAGTCCGCCATAAGAAATCTCTCTTTCATGCTATACAATGAATCTTGAATACTACGAAAACTATCATTGAGGTAGTTTGTGAGGCCATGCAATCTAGCATCCAATGTGTCATACAATTGGGATTTGAATGCTTCAGTAATTTGTAGAATTTATTTGATGTTTTGAGAGGAAATATCCATCTGAGAATCCTATGAACTCTTCGGTCCCGCATCTGTCATGAAAAAACCCAAAAAATATAACAATAAGTTACGACAGAAAATCGCGGCTTTTTCTGGAAAAACCCTAAAAAACTGTTGAATTTAAAATGCTCATAACTTCACTTCCCAGAATCCATTTTGGCTGATTTGTTTTTATGAAATTGGGTGAAATTGTGAGAGGGACTCAGATCTGTAATTTGTTTGGGCAAATTCGGCCTGCAGCTGCTACAAAAATAAAAAAAATCACGTCGTTGTCCGCGGAAAAAACCTTGAAAAATTGTAGATTTTAAAACTTCAATATCTTGACTTCCCGGACTCCGTTTCGGACGATTTTTTTTTTAAATTGTGTTTTTTACTGAGAGGAACTTAGATATACAACATGTGTCTGCAAATTTTTCACATAAATATACCAAACATTTATGGAATGTTGCGGCCCTCTTTTTTCTTCTTCGAAAAATAATTTGCAAAAATAAAAAATATTTTCCCACTTGTTAAGAATCTATACCGGATCTGAAAATATACTTCAATAAGACCAAGAATAAACCAAACCATTCACCACAATATATATAGAAGAAAAAAATGAAAAATATCCTGTATTACAATCAAACCCTTTGGGTAGGGCAACACCATACAATGGATCCTATTATGGAAGGGATCCTCTCTTGTTCGCAACCCTCTTTTTTCTTCTCTGAAAAATAATTTGCAAAAATAAAAAATATTTTCCCACTTGTTAAGAACCTATACTAGATCTGAAAATATACTTCAATAAGACCAAGAATAAACCAAACCATTCACTACAATAGATGTATAAGAACAATATGTAAAATCTCTTGTATTACTATCAAACACTTAGGGTAGGGAAACACCATACAATGGATCCTATTATGGAAGGGATCCTCTCCTGTTCAGTTGCCACTTTGAGGGGGAATCCTCCTATTGAGCTACCACTCAAATACAATACCTCTCTTCATGTTCCATTACATTTCTTGAACCCCTTTATATAGTACTACCATCACCTAAGAAAATTCTAGAGGAGGAATCTTCTAGAAGTAGAACCTTCTTAGAAGTCCTCTTACATTTATTATATCTAATTACCCATTTATTATATCTAACTACCATAGTGGGCCTTATTTAATAATATAGTGGACCTAGTTCACCTTACATTAAATGGCCTCCACTATTATCACTATGGGCCCTCTGCTCCCCCCCTCACCCCCCTACTACCTCTCTAACTACCTTACATTCCATCCCCCTTATGAAAGCATTGTCCTCAACGCTTTATGTACAATGATATACCATGGTCCCATGGATAAGTGTGGACCACAATGATGAAGTAGGATAGAGAACCATGGTTCCATTGAGAAATGAAAGCCACCATGCTGAAGTAGTCCAACCGCCATTGTAAACCAGGGTCACATGTCCAATTTCTCATGTGAACCCCACATGAAAGATATCGACACCCAATAACCAACTGAAAATGATGCTCCAAACACTGACAGTTGTCATGTGGATCCAAATAAGAAGATCCAACCACATAGTGGAAAATGGTCGTAGCAGAATCTGGAAGGAATAATATCACTGTAGAATATGCAAGATGGATGCTGGTAATAATCATTGGATCCCGATTTGTCACATTGATACTGTCTACAGAAGGTGGATTGGAGTTATCAAATAAAATATGAAAGTGGTTGTCATCCTAGAAATGAAAAATATCCATATACCAGTCATCGCAATCGACCTCCAAATCTTACCAAGCATATATTTCTTGATTATATTCATCCCTAATGTCCGCCATAAGAAATCTTTCCTACATGCTATCCAATGAATTTTGAATACTATGAATGCTCCCAATATTGAGAGATGATCCTGAATGCTTCCAATACTGACACCTATCATGTGGATCCAAATAAGAATATCCATCCACATAGTGAGATATGATCAAAGATGAATCTAGAAGGAACAATACCATTGTAGAATATGTAGGCTAGATGCTTGTAACTGGCTCCTGATGTGGGACATTGATGTTCTCTACAGAAAGTGGATTAGAGTCATCAAATAAAATATGGAAGTGGTTGTCATCTCAGAAATGAAAACTATCCATATACCAATCATCGCAATCGGCTTCAAAATCATACCAAGAATATATTTCTTGATTATATTCATTCCCGAGATTTGCCATAAGAAATCTCTCCTGCATGTTATCCAATGAATCTTGAATGCCACAAAAACTATCATTGAGACCATCTACAAAGCCATCCAATGTGTCAAACAATTGGACTTTGAATGTTTCAGTAATCTGTAGAATTTATTTGAGGGTTTGAGAAAAAATATCCATATGAGAACCCTATGAAAATTCATGAACTCTACAGTCCCGCCGCCATCACAAAAAAAAACCCAAAAATAGAACAATAAATTACTGCAAAAAATCGCGACATTTTCCAGAAAAACCCTGAAAAACTGTTGAATTTAAAATGCTCATAACTTCACTTCCTGGACTTCGTTTCGGCTGATTTGTTTTTTGAAATTTGGTGAAATTGTGAGAGGAATTTAGATCTATATTTTTTTTCGGAAAATTAGGCTGCCAGCTGCTACAAAAATAAAAATAAAAACGCGCCACCGTCCGTAGAAAAAACCCTGAAAAATTGCAGATTTTAAAACTTCAATATCTTGACTTTCCTGACTCCGTTTAGGACAATTTGTTTTTTCAAATTGGGTGTTTTTGTGAGAGGAAATCATATATACAACTTGTTTCTGCAAATTTTTCACATAAATATACCAAAAATTTCCAGAATGTCATGACCCTCTTTTTTTCTTCTCCGGAAAAAAAATCTGCAAAAATAAAAAATATTTGCCCACAATGTCTACCAAGGAAAGTGCTCTGATACCACTTGTTAAGAACCTGAATTGATATAAAAATATATTAACCACAAATACTGATTACACAATAGATCCACAAAACAATATAGAAGAAACCACACTTTATTATTACCAAACCCTTGCGGTAGGGAAACACCATACAATGGATCCTATTATGGAAGGGATCCTCTCATGTTCACTTGCCTCTTCGAGGGGGCATCCTCCTATTGAGATATCGCTCCAAAGACTATAATTCTCTTCATATCCCATTACATTGCTTGAACCCCTTTATATAGTACCACTATCACCTAATAACATTCTTGAGGAGGAATCTTCTAGAAGTAGAACCTTCTAAGAAGTCCTCTTACATTTATTATATCTAATTACCCATTTATTATATATAACTACCATAGTGGGCCTTATTTAATAATATAGTGGACCTAGTCCACCTTACATTGAATGACCTCCACTATTATCACTATGGTCCCTCTGGGCCCCCTCCACTACCTCTCTAGCTACCTTACATTAATATCCCATTACATTTCTTTAACCCCTTTATATAGTACTACCATCACCTAAGAACATTCTAGAGGAGGAATCTTCTAGAAGTAGAACCTTCTAAGAAGTCCTCTTACATTTATTATGTATAATTACCCATTTATTATATCTAACTACCATAATGGGCCTTATTTAATAATATAGTGGACCTAGTCCACCTTACATTGAATGGCCTCCACTATTATCACTATGGGCCCTTTGGGCCCCCTCCACTACCTCTCTAGCTACCTTACAAATAAACTCATGGAAATCTAGCAGATGTTTAGCCGATACCTCCCAATATTCTCTTTTAAATGTAGGAAATGAACCTTCCCATTCATCTCTACTAAGCATTGGGTTTGGAAAACCAACTACATCTGAAAAGTCACAAAAGACCAACATTTGAGCCAAAATGGATTCCATATTTGAAATCCCAGTGGAGTCGCCTATTAATCTTTAGACAGTGGAGTCTCCATGGTGAAATATCTGCAGTCAAGCACATGTCCTCTTCTTGTTCACCATCAAGAAGTGGATCTGATCGTTGTCGTTCTCCCAGAGAATATTTCTTCGCATCTTCATCCCTGACAACGGTGCCAAAAGATGTTAGTGCTAGAAGTTGCTCCTAGACTGCTATAGGATCAAGCCTAGCACATCTTATTTATTGCAATAGATATTGTAGATGGAAATTATATTATGGTTTGGTTTGATGGATCAACCAGATTGAATGAGGAAGGAAGAGGACAATAAACTAACTTTAGATCAAATATTTACCATTGGGCATGGAGTGAAGCAAACACCCTGTTAGATTGAAGGCCAATGAATTGCATATCAAATAAAATACTTATATGATGGTGGATGGAAGAATGGAGAATGTAACAAATAATAGAACATCCACCAAACATATATTCTCTCTGCAAAATGGATTTGACAGATACTTGAACAAAGCACACAAGAAATAGGCAGATTACAACAAATCTTGTTGCTCAAGAATCTATTGTTTATGGACAGTCATTGATTCTCAATGTCTGTAACTCATTCAAGAAAGAGGAAAAGAATAATAGAAAACATAAAGATCACAATCTATTAGCACAATTCATAGGGATGTTCAATGTCATAAATGAATACTTAATAAAATGCCCCGAGGCTTACAATAACACACACTGAATGCTATCTCATCAAGTTCCTTCTCAGGCCTCACCCTCTCGGGTCTCCTCTCTCCTACTATCGAAATGTTTTGGCTTTAAAGTCTTACAATGATTAATTAAGATCCTTGAAGAAGGGATCAAATATCTACTAAATCTAATCTAGTTACAAAAGGTGAGATTAGATCCTAAAGAGATGGATCTGAAAAGTCATTTGTCCAACTAAATCAAAACTGTCTTATTTAAAACTAGGAATTAAATCCTAAATGCAAGGAATAAAATCTTTATCAAAACTTAACTCAACTCTTAAATTGCCACCTAGAAATAGAAATTGATTTCCATCACTTTGACTGTCTACCACATGTCCTAGAAATAATCCTTTGACTAAAACATTTACCACCTGTAACTTCCCTCCTGGAAATGCTCATCGAATTGATATGCTGCCACCTGTTTGCCACTGTAAAAACTGATAAAAAAAGCATGGAAAAAATTCATATTCTGTACCTTCATATAAACTTTATCAAATTGATCTCTAGGATGTTGTTAATGATTGCTGTAACATAATTGTTGATTGCTTGACTAGGCTTCCCTACTCTGTTTCTTTCTAGGAAGAAGAAATCTTCATCTTTCTACCGAGAGGCATTTTCTGTAATATATTAAAATCTTCTCAAGGTTTTCAAGTCGAGGAGTTCCTATTTTCATGGCACCCATGTGTATTATCATGAACTCCAAAGTTCATATATTTTCCTGCTTGCAGTGCACACACTCAAATAACATCCTGATTGTTTCTCCAAGATTGCAGCCCTGTCATTCTCATCAGTATTGTGGCTCAACCATGCATATGTTTCTTGAAAATCATCAAAAACATAAACTCCATAAGGTGTATGAGATGAAAGACCAATTGATGGCATTGAATAAGCTTCTGCTGTATCTAGGACACAATGAATCACATAAAAGCTTCCTAGGAATATTTGGTCACAATGGTGAAAATCTGCAGAGTAGCATAACAATCCTTATCATCCAAGACAATTATTCGAAGACCACATAGGTCAGGGATTTCATCAACTCTCTGCATATTCTTCAACATCTTCAATTAAATGTTGTACATTCTCTTAGGTATACCACATAAATCATCTTAAGAATTTTTTTCCTTCTTTAGAGCTTCATCTAAATTTCAAATTGCAGACATGATAGTTGCTTCCTTGAAGCCTTCAACAAGCCTGATAGAATTCTCTTCATGCTCCCTTGGCTTCCTCTGGCTCCCTGTAAAAGAAAAATTCAACTATGACATCCCGTTTACAATCTAGGGAAATTGTTCCTCGCATCTATAAAACCATCCTTGCCAACATCTAAAACAGACAACCAATATTGTTCTTTATTATTCATAGGAATACAAATGTCAACATGTTTCATTGGATAATAGGTGTCACGAAAAGCAATAATGGGAATATTACCAAGGGCTACTTCTCTATGTTTTTAAAGATTTATATTGGTGCATTTCAATTTCTCCTTCACAGTTTTCCTCTACCCCGTAAAGATACAAGGGTGACTTCCTTAACCACACTTTGCAAGTGAAATTATTAAGTATCCTATGCATTTGTACTATTGTAACTAATAGGTGTGAAGCCATGGGAGATTAATGGCACTGGATGATGCTTGGTGGTGCACTTTCTTGATAGCTAATCCATGTGACTTGGTGTTGAGATTAATTTTAAGACCATGAATAGATCCATGAAAAGGCACCTGGACCCTGGGTTGCGATGGCACACTTTAACTTTGATTTTCGGATCTATCTCGCATTTATCAGGTGAAGAACAACCACATGTGTTTAAATATGCCAATAGTTCTTATAAATATCGACTTGTAGTGCATGGGACTTGGTCCCCTCCTCATCGTGGCTTGGTGTGATGCTGTCGATGTGTGAATACATAAATTAATCAAATACACAGTGAGATGAATATCTAGTTGTGCTGCCCTTTTACCTTAACACCTGGATTCTTTGTGATCAAACCCTTTGACATCTGTGGTCACCTTACCAATTGGCGTTCTCTTTCAATGCTATTTTTCTTATGGAACAAATGCATTTTTATTCAATATATAAAAGAGATAAAAACCTTAAAGTAAATTAAAAGCAATAATATTGTCAATGCAATGAACATAGAATTTTGATACCTCGTAGGCTCATTTTATTTGTTTTTTTGGCCATCTGTTATAACCCTAAATTGCACTATTCATGCTTACCTGGCATCAGGCCAACTCATTGCCCTTCATTGCCAAAGCCATGCTGAACAAACTCCTCAAAAAACTCTTAAAACAAGTAGCCCGCGCCCTAACCTATCACTGGGCGTGGTTGAACGCTGGCAGGCCTTATACAGCACGCGTTGGACCGCGGGCTAGCCCACTACAGCCCGCGGTTACCTAACAAAGCAAAAAATCAGGAAAGTTTCTGCCGGGACGAAAAGCTTTGGGTCAGTTAACTGGAACTCCCAGCCATGCATGCCTGAGAGTTCGTCTAAAACCCTAGCTCCTTCTAGCCTATAAAAGAAGGGGTAGGGGTACTATTCAAAGGAGGAAAATCATAGCAAAGAAACTCTGCCCAATTGTCGAATCCATTTTTTCCCAACCCTTTAGCCTTTCCTCAAGCTTTAGGAGAATTCAAGAAAAGCAATTGGAGGACAAAAAAGAGGAGGAGCCTAGGATCAGGATCGAGGAACGGTGGCCGATCTCAGTAATCATTGTAAGTTGGTTCATATTGAGATTAATAAAGAGATGCTTTTCCCGTCCCAACCACACGAGTCTTATATGTTTTATGTGATTTGTGTTTAATCTCTAACCCTTTAGTAGAACAATAGCATGCATGCGTAGTTTTGTCTTGATTGCAGGATCGCTTTTTGGAAGGAGCAGCCGCAGAAGCAAGGAGATAAAGCTCAACGAAGGATCTACACCAACCATCGATAAAGAGGTTAGTTGGTTCTTCCCTTGTTTGATTGTGAAAAGGGGTTTTAGATTGGGGTAGAAGGTTAAAAGTTATTTCTGAAGGGTCATGATCTGTATGCAAGTTTAAAACCCTAGCTTGCTAGTCCGTAGGGTAGAATAAACCCACAACAGAATTGGTGACTCCACTGGGGAGATTTTACTCTTAGGGTTTCTGGATTTCATTAGAGGTTCTTGGGTAGTTCAAAGAAGTTTAGCCTCTGTTTATTTGTTTATTTTGTTGTCTGTTAGGTCAATGCTAGCAGGGAACCTAGTTGTCAATACCAGTTTTCCTTGACCGACGCTTGACATTTATTCTCGGGACACACAGAGGTACCTGCGGCCTGCAGAAGCCCTGCCCGCGGGTAACCTGCGCCCTAACCTTCTACAGCCCGCGGGTGACCGCCTGCTGTAGTGGTTTCAGTAGTGTGTAGAGCCCAGGAAGCTTAAGAGGCAGTTTCCTCTTCCCTGTCAGAAGTTTACCTTCTCAGGGGGCTTTCTGGATCCTGTCTGGGTCTTGATTAGTTTATTGTCTTGCTTTCAGTCTGCCTTATTGTTTTGGTTGTTCTTTGTATTTGTTTTCTTTTTTGCAAATTTTCCTTTTCTGTCAAAGTAGAAGCGTCCAAGCCTTTAGGAGACCCTGGTTGTCAATACCAGAGGCCTCTTTCAGGTCTGGGCTGCCTGTGTTTGATTTTTTCTCAGATTTTATACATACCCGCGAGCTGCTTAAGTTCTGATCGCGGGTACCCGCGTGCTGTTATAGCTTAGCGTGCGGTTGACCGCGTGCTGTCTCGGTGACAGTCGTGGGTCTGTCTGGTGGCCTTTTAGCCTGGGTGGGGCAGTCATCCCCTCCTGTGGTGAGAAGTGCCCCTTTCAGGGTTTGGAGTCTGGGGGGACACAGTCAGCAGGTTAGGGTATCTTATCCTTAGCTTGTGTTTGTCAGTTGAT
>ML780388.1:937736-975736 GCA_009831015.1 Picea engelmannii
TCTAGAAGGAGAAACTTCCATGGTGAGGTGGCATCTGAATGGTTTGGATATTACTCGCTTTCATGATTTAGTGGGATCATCCTAACCTCCTCACCTTATCCTCTTCAACTTATAAAAGGAGAGGAGCTCTCATGGAGAAAGTTGGCTTTGGAGCTTTTAGGATTGGCTAAGTTGTTTTTGGCTTGGGATTGTTAGCTTGGTTAGAGTTCCTTTGAGATTTTCTTTGTCAAGATATATTGTGAGTAGCTATCAGATCTATACTCTCAGAATTCTTGGAGTGGAAGTGTGTGGGGAACGAAGGATAGTTGGAAGGGACCGTATGAAATCAAGGCCATGGTTGTAATCTCTCTTTCACATTTAATATGATATAGTAATATGATTCTTTCCTATAAAGCTTGTTGTGTTTTATTGTATGATTCCTTGATCACATGCATAGGTTTATATTGAGTTTATGCTATTGCTATCACTTTGGTTGGTTGCGTTCTTTTACAGGATCATCATTGTATGAGTGTTGGAATGGAGCTAGGATGGACATAGCGAGAGGAAGTGACATTTAAACGGTATGTCACCTATCCCTCTTTAGTTAGTAAATTCAATATTTAAAACTTAAGGAAAGCGTCATGTTCTGGTGTGTTTTGTTCTAGATCTAGGTGGATCTAGGGAGATTAGTTAGTGTCCAAACCTACCGATTATTCCAATAACAAACCTTTCCATTCACCTCTGCTAAGCATTGGGTTTGGAAAACCAACTACATCTGAAAATTCACAAAAGGCCAACCTTTGAGCCAAAATGGCTTCCATATTTGAAATCCCAGTGGAGTCGCCTATTAATCTTTAGATAGTGGAGTTTCCATGGTGAAAGACATGTATTCAAGCACATGTCCTCTTCTTGTACACCATCAAGAAGCGGATATGATCATTATCGTTCTCCCAGGGAAGATTTCTTCGTTGCTTTTTCCTCGACAACGATGCCAAAATATGTTAGTGCTAGAAGTTTCTCCTAGACTGCTATAGGATCAAGCCTAGCACATCTTATTTATTGAAATAGTTTTTGTAGATGGAAATTAGATTATGGTTTGGTTTGATGGATCAACGAGACTGAATGATGAAGGAAGAGGACAATAAACTAACTTTAGACCAAAGATTTACCATTGGGCATGGAGTCAAGAAAACACCCTGTTAGATTGAAGGCCAGTGAACTGCATATCAGATAAAATACTTATATGATGGTGGATGGAAGAATGGAGAATGTAAAAAATAGTATAACATCCACCAAACAAAGATTCTCTCTGCAAAATGGATTTGACAGATACTTGAACAAAGCACACAAGCAACAGGTAGATTACAACAAAACTTGCTGCTCAAGAATCTATTGTTTATGGACAGTCATTGATTCTCAATGTCTGTAACTCATTCAAGAAAGAGGAAAAGTAGAATGGAAAACATAAATATCACAATCTAATAGTACAATTCATAGGGATGTTCAATGTCAGAAATGAATACTTAATAAAAATGCCCTGAGGCTTACAATAACACACAGTGGATGCTATCTCATCAAGTTCCTTCTCAGGCCTCACCCTCTTGGGTCTCCTCTCTCCTACTGCCGAAATGTTTTGGATTTATAGTCTTACAATGATTAATTAAGATCCTTGAAGAAGGGATCGAATATCTACTATATCTAATCTAGTTACAAAAGGTGATATTAGATCATAAAGAGATGGATTTGAAAAGCCATCTATCCAACTAAATCAAAACTGTCTTATTTAAAACTAGGAATTAAATCCTAAATGCAAGGAATAAAATCTTTATCAAAACTTAACTCAACTCTTAAACTGCCACCTAGAAATAGAAACTGATTTCCATCTCTTTGACTGTCTGCCATATGTCCTAGAAATAATCCTTTGACTAAAAGTTTTACCACCTGTGACTTCCCTCCTAGAAATGCTCATCGAATTGATATGTTGCCACTTGTTTACCACTGTAAAAGATGATAAAAGAAGCCTGGAAAAATTTCATATTCTGTACCTTCATATAAAATTTATCAAATTGATATCTAGGATGTTGTTAATGATTACTATAACATAATTGTTGATTGCTTGACTAGGCTGCCCTACTCTATTTCTTTCCAGGAAGAATAAATCTTCATCTTTCTATTGAGAGACATTTTCTGTAATATATTAAAAGCTTCTCAAGGTTGTCAAGTCGAGGAGTTCCTCTTTGCATGGAACCCATGTGTATTATCATGAACTCCAAAGTTCATATACTTTCCTGCTTGTAGTGCACACACTCAAATAACATCCTGATTGCTTCTCCAAGATTTCAATCCTATCATTCTCATCAGTATTGTGGCTCATCCATGCATATGTTTCTTAAAAATCATAAAAAACATAAACTCCATAAGGTGTATGATATGAAATAACAATTGATCGATCTGAATAAGCTTCTGCTGCAGCCCAGACACAATGAATCACATAAAATATTTCCAGGAATATTTGGCCATAATGGTGAACAATCTGCAGAGTAGCATACCAATCCTTATCATCCAAGACAACTAGTCAAAGACCACATAGGTCATGGATTTCATCATCTCTCTGCATATTCTTCAACATCTTTAGGTAAATGTTGTACATGCTCTTAGTTCTGCCACATAAATCATATTAAGAAATGTTTTCCTTCTTCAGAGATTCATCTAACTTTCAAATTGTAGACATGATAGTTGCTTCCTTGAAGCCTTCAACAAGCCTGTAGGAATTCTCTTCGTGCTCCCTTGGCTTCCTCTGGCTCCCTGTAAAAGAAAAATTCAACCATGAAATCCCAGTTATGACCTGGGAAAATTGTTCCTTGCATTTGTAAAACCATCCTTGCCAACATCCAAAACAAACAACCAATATTGTTCTTTATTATTCACAGGAATACCAATGTCAACATGTTCAATTGGAGAATCGGTGTCACAAAAAACAATAGTGGGAATATTACCAAGGTCTTCTTTGTTGGCATGTTCATAGGAACAATGTGCTTGTCATTGATGGAAAGAACACACAGGAAGGAGAATCTCAGGAGGAGAAGAAACATTGATCATTGGATCAACCATTTTGAATTCCTGATGGCCATCAGATCTGAATTTAGACAAGAGGAGTGCATAGATGGAGGACATATATCAAGCATTAGATCTGAGCGCGGGGATCGACCATCATTGGATCTAGGAGAACCTACACAATCTTTAAAGTTCAACATGAAGCAAGCTTACAAAGTCCCAAAAACAGGAGGACCGTCCATCATCGGGCAGGACATGTGGCTACAGTTCAACATTTTGCTGACTAGAAAGTCAAAGGAAGGAAGCTCTCTAACCTTCCAACTCACGATAAGATCTGGGTCGTCAGATATGGATTAATTATGAAGGACCAACAGTCGTTAGATCTAGTGAAGCTGGAAGGCAGATAAGACCAGGAGTCATCCAAGTCTCCAAAACTATGAAGGAATCCTGGTCATCCATCGAGGACAGTCATGGGTCGTTGGATCCGGAGGACACATGTCGAAAGATCATCATTTCACTGACTGGAAATTCAAAGGCACGAGGTGATCTATTCTTCCAACTTGTGAAACGTGAAATGGCGAAATGATCTAAGCCATCGGATTGAGGAGAAATATGGTCTGTCGATCTAAGAAGGACACGTGGTGAAAGATCATCTCTTCGCTGACTGAAAAGTCAAAGGAACGAGGTGTTCTAACCTCTCGAACTTGCGATATGTGAAATCACAAAATAATCTTAGCCGTTGGATCAAGGATGAATCTGGGCTATCAGATCCAGGAGGTAGTTCATGATAGACCACATTAGAAAGGATAGGTGGCAGTCTACATCAACAAGGACACGTGGTGCAATCATACAAGGACAAGTGTCAAGTTTACTCAGCATTTCAGGCCACTGGAAATCACAATTCTGAGTGACACATGGCATCCACTCGACTTATGAGACATCATTGAGTGACGCATGAATGACATCACTCCGAGAGTTTATTTTTGGGAGTTTTAGCATCAATACTCCTCTAAAGTCCTGAAAGCTGAAGTTCCAGGACGAAGGATAGTCATCCGATCACCACGGATCATGGACCATTGATCTGAAGAGAGAAGCACTCAAATGAATAGCCAGTGGTCATATCTCGTGGTCACATCGTCGAGAGTTGGAGATTAGAGCTAGAACTGCCAAGCTCCATTTGGAGTTTGTGACATGGAGAGTCGAGATGACTCTTCACAGAATCCTCGAAACGCGAAATGTGAAATGAGTTTTTGGACTTGGCCCCTGGTCACTGCTCGGGGTCGCGCGAGTGGAAGGAGATAACATAGATAGGATCCATTTCGGGTACTGGAAGTTGGAGGAGTCAAGGGATTCACAGGAGAATCCCCAAAACGTGAAATTATGAAATGCAGTTTTGAGTTAAGCTGTGGTCACCGCCAGTGGTCACGTTGGAGGAAGGAGCTAGAGAAACCAAGCTCTATTTCGGGGTTTGCAATATGAGGAGTCAAGGAGACTCACAGAAGAAAACCCTAAATTCAAAATCTTGAAATGCCTTTTTGAATAGGGCTGTGGTCATAGCCATTGGTCACATAATTGAAGGTTTAAGGGAGGAGCTAGCATGTAGCTAATATCCATTTCATAGATCGTGACTTGGAGAGTCGAGATGCCTCATCCCGAGATCCCCAAAACGTGAGTCGCGAAAGTGCCTTATGAATACGCATTTGGTCACCGCTAGAGGTCACCTAAAAGGAAGGGGCTTAGCCAAAAGAGCTAGCACCCGTTGTGAAGTTTTTTTCAAGAAGAGAGAAGGTGCCAAAACGCATGAACGCGTGAAGTTTCTCTTAGTAACTGCCAAAATGAAGTGATTGCATCTGCCAGAGAATTTGAGGAGCTGTAGGGTTGTTGCCAGAGGGGTCGAAGAGCCTTGGTGTAACTCTTAGAGACCACTAATGGTTTTTGCCAAAGAATTCAAAGAGTCTTTAGTGTGATCGACAGAGAAGATGAAGAGTCTCGAGGCAACTGCCAGTGGAGTGTAAACTCATCATAGAGTCAAATGATAGATGGGAAAGGGTTAAAGACTGTTACAGTCAGTAAATCCAAAATATCTTAGGAGAAGGGCTAGTGATGATCAATGCAGTGAAGTGTATGTAGTGGTATAGCGCATGCAACATGCATAAGGTGAAAAGAGACTATAAAAATGCAGAACAAAGAAGAGATTGGTGTTGTTATTTTTAAGAGTGTGTTATGCAGGTAGAAGAAGGGAGTCTAGAGGAGAAACAATGCAGTAGAAGGAAAGAACAAAGATTCATAACTGATATAGTAAAAGAAGGCTGAGATGGACATGTAGAGATATAGCAGAAGATCGGAAAGCTCAAGGAGATGCAAGCAGAGAGACACTGATACAGGAGAGCAGAGCAACATAATAGAACATTGATAAGTCTGGTAAGCCAATGAAAACTATTGAATCATTGTAATAAATTCACAGAAAGCAAAGTTTTATATTTCAGGGTGGTTGGGAGGTGCTAGGGAGGACTGTTGTGCTCTGAGTGTCAAGTGGGTTCTTGAACACAGGGAGTTGTAGCTACCATCTGGTAGCAGCCAGAGAAACCAGGGTGGAAGGGTGGTGTTAGGGAGAACATTGGTTCTCTGTTATACAGGTTGGTGCTTGTGTGACTAGAAGTTTGTGCTTCCATCCAGTTGGTGCTGGAGCAGTGAGTGAGTGGGTACTTCCTTCTAGTGGGTGCTAGAGAAACCAGATAGTTGGTGCTCTCAGAAAGTAGCAGCTTTCAAAATAGAGGTGGTAGCCTCATTATGAGTTAGTGCTCATAAGAATGATAATGTACAGAAAATAATTATCATATAAAGAAGAAGAGGTTTTCATCCTTTATGGGTTTCCTTAGGAATATCTGTCTCTGTACTATACACGTGTGTGATTGATGTTGAATACTCTACTTCTTATTTATTGTGATCATCATTGAGAAGTTCTGTAATAAATTTAAAAAATGGATATAATTGTTTAAGCACAGTAACAATTGATTCACCCCCCCTCTCAGTTGTCCAACAATTGGTATCAGAGCCGACCCCTTTTATCTAAGGGTAGATCCTAGAGCTTAAACATGTCAAGCCATGAAGGAACTTCAACCAATAAGGCCCCTCTGTTCAATGGAACAAACTTTACCTTCTGGAAAGTTAGAATGGAAACCTACATAATGGATTTAGGTGCAGATGTCTGGGATGTGGTAGATACTGGTTATGTAAAGCCAATTATACTAGCTAATAAGGATGACAAGCTAGAATTCAGCTTCAACACTAAGGCTATGAATGCTATCTTGAGTGGGCTTGCAGAAGCAGAATTTGTAAAATTTATGCACCTAGAAACTGCCAAAGAAATGTGGGACAAACTCATTAGCAGTTATGAAGGTAATGAGAAGGTAAAGGATGCCAAGCTTCAAACCTACAGAGTACAGTTTGAACAACTGAAGATGAAAGAGGATGAAACTATTGGAAAGTACTTTATGAGAGTTGAAGAATTGGTAAATACAATGAAAGCACTTGGTGAAAAAATTGAGGAACCTTCTTTAGTTCATAAAATTTTGAGATCTCTATCAGATAGGTTCAACCCAAAGGTCTCTGCTATAGAAGAACTTAATGGTCTAAAAGCCTTGGAGTTTGATCAACTTCTAGGAATGTTGATTGCATATGAAATGAGAATAGTTAAAGATAAACCCACCTATAGATAAGCATCATTTAAGACAGACAAGAATGAGGATTCTGAGCCTTATGAAATTGAAGAAAAATTTGTGAGAAGATTGAAGAAGGGATCAGGAAAATACAAAGGTAAACTACCTTTCAAATTTTTCAACTGTGGTAAGATAGGTCATTTTTCAAATAAATGTCCTCACAAAAGAAAGTATCAGACATATGATGATGAGGAGAAGCACAAACACATAAATTTATTTAAAGAGAATAATTTTAAGAACAAAAGTCTTTGTGTAAACAATGATGATGATCCTTCAGATGATGAAGACAATGACTCCTCTATTGAAGATAAAATAAATGAATCCATACTTATGTCCAAAGAGGATTATGATAATAAAATCACAGGAAGTGATGCTAATGAAGAAGAAGTTGTGGTTGACCTAGAAGAAGAATTGATCAGTGCACTAGAAGAGCTTGGCAGACTCATAATTAAGACGAGAAAGAAAAAACAATTGCTGATACAGTTCAAGAAAGGAAATAAAGAACATGACAAAGACTTTGCCCTGCTAAAAGTGGAATTAGAAGAGGCAAAGAAAATTGAAGACATTATGAAACAATAATTATCAGAAAAGAAGGCAAGATGTGAAGCTTTGGAGGAAGAAGTAGTGAAAAATAGGAAATATATGGAGAAGTTTCAAGCCTTGTATCATCATAATCTGCCAAGTATCAAAGCCTCAAAAGAATTGGCCACTATTATGAATCAACAAAGAAACCCAAAGATGAAAACAGGTCTGGGTTATGAAGAGGGATCAAGTGGTGATCAACCAAGCAACAAATATCCCATAAAGTTTGTCAAATCTACCATCTATGACAACCAAAAACCTGTAGAAACAAAAGAAGATAATCAGCGGCCCTGGAGGAGTAACGAAAGAGGTACCAGAAATGAAACTATAGATCAAAGAAATAATGTACTCTCTATTCAAAGAAATCATCAACATGGAAGAAATCGACCTTCTCAAAGAAGACAACCATTTTCTAGGTACCAAGGTGTTTTCTATGGATATTGTTTTTTCTGTTCTAACTTTGGTCATAAAGCTGTAAACTGTTCTTTAAAATTGAGATATGAGAAATCAATACATTCAAGGTATATATATCTTCCACAACAAAGAATGAGACAACCAAGTAACAAACCATCACAGACTGCAAATCACTTGATGGATGGGAAAAGGAAACAGGTTAAGCATAACAATCGTTATGATCCCTTATTCAATGAACCAGAATGTTACATATGTCATAATTATGGAAATAAAGCTGCTGACTGTCGCTTAAAGAACTATGAACCAAATTTGAATCCCTCTGCTAAAATTTCGAGGGTTGGAAGAAGAAATAAAGTGACAAGTGTGGATTAGTGTTGTCAGCTTAAAGACAAAATAACCCTTGGTATATAGACAATGGATGCTCCAAACATATGATGGGAGATGTAAGGTAGATAGAGAGGTAGTGGGGGGCCCAGAGGGCCCATAGTGATAATAGTGGAGGCCATTCAATGTAAGGTGGAATAGGTCCATTATATTATTAAATAAGGCCCACTATGGTAGTTAGATATAATAAATAGGTAGTTAAATATAATAAATGTAAGAGGACTTCTTAGAAGGTTTTACTTATAGAAGATTCCTCCTCTAAAATGTTCTTAGGTGATGGTAGTACTATATAAAGGGGTTCAAGCAATGTAATGGGACATGAAGATAATTATTGTATTTGGAGCGGTAGCGCAATAGGAGGATGCCCCCTCGAAGAGGCAAGTGAACAGAAGAGGATCCCTTCCATAATAGGATCCATTGTACGGTGTTTCCCTACCTCAAGGGTTTGATAGTAATAGAGGAGATTTTGAATATTGTTCTTGTATATCTATTGTGGTGATTTTTTATTCAGTCTTTGGTTCATAACAAGTGGTATCATATCACTTTCCTTGGCAGGCATTGTGGGCAAATATTTTTATTTTTGCATATTTTTTTTCGGAGAAGAAAAAAGAGGGCCGCGACATTCCATAAATTTTCGGTATATTTTTGTGCAAAATTTGCAGAAATAGCTTGTATATTTGAGTTAATCTCAGAAAAACATCCAAGTTGAAAAAAAAAAATTGTCCGAAACAGAGTCCGGGAAGTCAAGATATTGAAGTTTTAAAATCAACAAATTTTCAGGGTTTTTTCCGTGGACGGCGACGCGATTTTTTTTTATTTTTTTATTTTTTATTTTTTTTCTTTATCTGTAGTAGTTGGAGGCCTAATTTGTCCAAAAAAATTACAGATTTGATTTCCTCTCACAATTTCACCCAATTTCAAAAAAAAAAATCAGCTGAAACGGAGTCCGGGAAGTGAAGTTATGAGCATTTTAAATTCAACAGTTTTTTAGGGTTTTTCTGGAAAACACTGTGATTTTCTGCAGTAAGTTATTGTTCTATTTTTTGGGTTTTTTCATGATGGCTACAGGACCGACGAGTTCATAGGGTGATCAGATGGCTATTTCCTCTCAAAACTTCAAATAAATTCTTGAATCATTCAAATCCCAATTGTATGACACATTGAATGACAAATTGGATGCCTTTGTAGATGGTCTCAATGATAATTTCTGTAGTATTCAAGATTCATTGGATAACATGCATGACATATTTATTATGGTGGACCTCATGGATGAATACAATCAAGAAATATATGCTTGGTATGATTTTGAGGCCGATTGTGATGATTGGTATATGGATAGTTGTCATTTCTGGGATGACAACCACTTCCATATTGTATTTGATGACTCTACTCCACCTTCTGTAGAGAACATCAATGTCTCACATCAAGAGCTAGTTACTAGCGTCCAACCTGCATATTTTACAATGGTATTGTTCCTTCTAGATTCATCTTTGATCATCTCCCATTATGTGGATGGATATTCTTATTTGGATCCACATGATAGGTGTCAATATTGGGAGCATCATTTTCAGTTGGTTATTGGGTGTCGATATCTTCCATGTGGGGTTCACATGAGCACTTGGACATGGGACCCTGGTTTACAATGGCGGTTGGACTACTTTAGCATGGTGGCTTCCATTTCTCAATGGGAACCTGGTTCTCTAGTCTACTTCAACACTATGGTCCACACTTATCCATGGGACTTTAGTATATGGTTGTACATCAAGCATTGAGGACAACACTTTCATAAGGGGGATGGAATGTAAGGTAGCTAGAGAGGCAGTGGGGGGGCCCAGAGGGCCCATAGTGATAATAGTGGAGGCCATTCAATGTAAGGTGGACTAGGTCCACTATATTATTAAATAAGTCCCACTATGGTAGGTAGATATAATAAATGGATAGTTAAATATAATAAATGTAAGAGGACTTCTTAGAAGGTTCTACTTATAGAAGATTCCTCCTCTAGAATGTTCTTAGGTGATGGTAGTACTATATAAAGGGGTTCAAACAATGTAATGGGATATGAAGA
Organism: Picea engelmannii; assembly: GCA_009831015.1. Classification (NCBI taxonomy): domain Eukaryota; kingdom Viridiplantae; phylum Streptophyta; class Pinopsida; order Pinales; family Pinaceae; genus Picea; species Picea engelmannii. The sequence goes on from ML780388.1 coordinate 947,937, forward strand.
TAAGTATTGTATTTGGAGCGGTAGCTCAATAGGAGGATGTCCCCTCGAAGAGGCAAGTGAACAGGAGAGGATCCCTTCCATAATAAGATCCATTGTACGATGTTGCCCTACCTCAAGGGTTTGATAGTAATAGAGGAGATTTTGCATATTGTTCTTGTATATATGTTGTGGTAATTTTGTATTTAGTCTTTGGTTTATAACAGGAGACAAAGGTAAGTTTCTATCTCTAAGTGAAAGTAAATTAGGAAACTTAACCTTTGGAAATGATGCTCCAGGTAAAATCAAGGGTAAAGGGATGGTTAGTTTAAGTAATGGAAAAGGAAAAGCCCAAGATGTTTTGCTTATAGATGGGATGAAGCATAATCTGCTCAGTGTAATTCAAATGTGTGACAGAGGATGTGAAGTGGTGTTCACTTCTAAGCACTGCAAGATGAAGTCTGTAAACTCAGGACAAGTGGTGGCTAAAGGCACAAGGACATAAAATAATGTATATGTGTTGAAATAAGATAGAGAAGAGTGTCATCTAAGAAAATATGATGAGAGCTGGTTATGGCATAGGAGACTTGGACATATAAACTTTAATCATTTAATCAAGCTCAAAAATCTTGAGGCAGTAAAAGATCTTCCAAGAATATCAAAGCCACAAGATTCTATGTGTAAACCCTGCCAAGTAGGAAAGCTAACCAGGACACAGTTTAAATCCAAGAGCTCTACTTCAACAAAGAAACCACTCCAATTAGTTCATATGGATTTATGTGGACCATCAAGACAAGAAGGCATAGTGAAGGAAAACTACTTCATGCTAATCATTGATGATTACTCTAGACTCACTTGGGTTTCTTTTCTCAAAGAAAAATTTGAAGCATTTGAGAAATTTAAAATATTTAAGGCTTTAACAGAAAATCAAATAGGCAACAGATTAAAGGTTGTAAGATCAGATAGAGGAGGAGAATTTATGTAAAGTGATTTCAAGGAATTTTGTGATAAACATGGGATCAAGAGAGAATACACTATCTCAGGAACTCCACAGCAAAATGGAGTAGTTGAAAGGCAAAACAAAACAGTTCAACAAATGGCCAGGTCAATGATGAATGAGAAGAATATTGGTCAAACCTACTGGGTAGAATCAATACACACAACAATCCATGTTCTTAACAAAGCCCACCTCAGACCACACAGTGAAAAAATGCCCTATGAACTATGGTATGGAAGACTTGCTTCAATAAAACACTTCAAAGTCTTTGGGAGTAAGTGCTACATAAGGAATAATAATGAAAACCTTGGAAAATATGATGACAAGGCTGATGAAGGCATCTTATTAGGATATGCTACCAATAGTAAAGGATATAGATGCTTTAATAAAAGATTGCACAAATTAGTTGATTGCATTGATTTAAAGGTTGATGAAAGAGTCTCAGTAATAGAGGTGAGCAATATTGAGTCTGCTTCAGTGGACACAGGTAAATCTAAAGATGAATAGGTCAAAGAATCATAAAAATAAGACTTTGAATCAGATGAAGATACAAATACTCAGGCAGATTCAAACCAACAAACAACATGAAATCCTTCCTCTAGAATTACTCAAAAGAATCATCTTGCAAGTCAGATAATTGGCGAGAAAGAAAAAGGTGTACAAACTAGGAGAAGGATAATCAAAGACAACGAGAAATCACATATAGCCTTCATATCCATGGTGGAACCCAAGAAATTTAATGAATCCAGTGAAGACATAAATTGGTTAAAATCAATGAATGAGGAACTAGACCAGATTGAAAAGAATGACACTTGGGAACTCGTTCCTAGACCAGTAGATAAAAATGTCATAGGCTCCAAATGGATCTTTAAGAATAAGTTGAATGAGCAGGGACAAGTTGTCAAGAACAAAGCAAGATTGGTCTGTAAAGGCTATGCTCAAATAGAAGGACTGGATTTTGATGAAACATTTGTTCTCGTAGCAAGATTACAAGCTATGAGAATATTTCTTGCCTATGCTTGTCATAAAAGGTTTAAATTCTATCAAATCGATGTCAAGTCAGCTTTTCTAAATGGAGATTTAAATGAAGAAGTCTATATGGAACAACCAGAGGGTTTCGAACTGTTTGATAACCCTGACTTTGTATGCAAGCTGAAGAAAGATTTATATGGGTTTAAACAAGCCCCTCGTGCCTGGTATCACAGAATGGATACGTATCTCCAAGACAAAGGGTTCAAGAGAGGAACAATTGACAACAATCTATATATCAAAATAGAGGGTAATGATTTGATCATCGTGTTGGTCTATGTAGATGATATCATCTTCGGATGTAATAAGGATTCATTGGTACAATGGTTTGTGTCTACCATGGAGTCTGAGTTTGAAATGTCTATGATAGGTGAACTGTCATTTTTTCTTGGTCTGCAAATTACTCAGCGGTCTAAAGGAATGTTCATTTCTCAATAAAAATATCTAAGAGAAATGTTGAAAAGGTGTCAAATGGAAGATTCTAAACCTGTGGGCACACCTATGGTTACTGGATTAAAATTAAGCAAGGATGATGACTCACCTGATGTTGATAAAAGTTCATATAGGTCAATGATACTCAACCTGCTGTACATCACAACATCTCGTCCAGACATAATGCATGCTATTGGAATGGTGGGAAGATATCAGTCTGGACCTAAACATAGTCGTTTGATAGCTGTGAAAAGGATATTCAGATATTTGAAAGAAACAATGAACTATGGCCTATGGTAGGTATCCAAAGAATCTGAATTTTTAATTATCAGTCTACTCAGATGCTGATTGGGATAACTTCATGGATGAAAGGAAAAGCACGAGTGGAGGTCCATTCTTCTTAGGAGATTCTTTAGTAGAGTGGTTGAGAAAAAAGCAAGGTTCCATTTCTTTATCAACTACAGAGGTATAATACATTGCTGCTGCTACTTGTTGCACTCAGGTATTATGGATGATATAGACACTTGCAAACTTGGAGGTAAAATATACTGCACCGATCCCAATTCATTCTGATAACACAAGTGCCATAAGTGTGTCAAAGAATCCTGTGTTCCACTCCAAGATCAAGCATATTTCCATAAAATACCATTTTCTAAGAGACCAGGTCACCAATCAGATTGTTCAGGTTCATTACATTCCAACCACATAACAAATTGCAAACATCTTTACTAAACCCCTAGCCAAAACACCTTTTGAATATCTCCGTCAGAATCTAGGTGTCATCCCATCTCACATCTAAAGAAAATCCATCTTGTTAGGGGGAGTTTGTGTTGGTTGAATATCTGATACCTTCGAAAAATTACTACAACAACTTAGGGGGAGCGTGTTTTTTTCTTTGAAATTGATGTCAAAGGTGGAGAAGAACAACATGAATGGATGCTACAGTTGGAGATCGAGGTCTAAGAAGAATAGTGTAGCCTTTCAGGGTTTCCATCAATGCCAAAGGGGGATATTGTTGGCATGTTCACAGGAAAAATGCCCTTGTCATTGATGGAAATAACACACAGGAAGGAGAATCTCGGGAGGAGAAGTGACAATGATAATTGGATCACCCATTCCGAATTCCCAATGGCCGTCAGATCTGAATTCAGACAGGAGGAGCGTACATATGGAGGACATATATCAAGTGTTAGATCTGAGCGCAGGGACCGAATTTCATCAGATCTAGGAGAACCTGCATGATCTTTAAAGTTCAACATGAAACGAGCTTACAAAGTCCCAAAAACAAAAGGACCGTCCATCATCGGGCATGACACGTGGCTACAATTCAACATTTCACTGACTGGAAAGTCAAAGGAAGGAAGCTGTCTAACCTTCCAACTCACGATATGTGAAATCGAGATAAGATCTGGGCCATCAAAACTGGATTAATTATGAAGGACCAACAACCGTTAGATCTGGTGAAGCTGCAAGGCGGATAAGTCCAGGAGTCATCCAAATGTCCAAAAATGTGAAGGAATCCTGGCCGTCCATCGAGGATAGTCGTGGGTCATTGGATCCGGAGGACACATGTCGAAAGATCATCATTTCGCTGACTGGAAAGTAAAAAAGGCATGAGGTTCTCTATTCTTCCAACTCACAAAATGCGAAATGGTGAAATGATCTGAGCCGTCGGATCGAGGAGAAATCCAGTCCGTCGATCCAAGAAGGACACGTGGTGAAAGATCATCTCTTCGCTGACTGGAAAGTCAAAGGAACAAGGTGTTCTAACCTCTCGAACTTGCGATATGAGAAATCGTGAAATAATATTAGCCGTTGGATCAAGGATGAATCTGGGCCTTCAGATCTAGGAGGTAGTTCATGACAGACCACGTCAGAAAGGATAGGTGGCAGTCTACGTTAGCAAGAAAACGTGGCGCAATCATACAAGGACAAGTGTCAAGTTTACTCGACATTTCAGGCCACTGGAAATCAAAATTCTGAGTGACACATGGCAACCACTCGGCTTATGACATGTCATTGAGTTATACAAGAATGATGTCACTCTGAGAGTTTAGTTTCAAGAGTTTTAGCATAAATACTCCTCCAAATTCCTGAAAGCTAAAGTTCTAGGATGAAGGATAGTCGTTCGATCACCACGGATCGTGGACCATTGATCTGAAGAGAGAAGTGCTTAAATGACTAGCCAATGGTCATATCTCATGGTCACATCGTCGAGAGTTGGAGAGAAGAACTAGAGATGCCAAGCTCCATTTCATATTTTATGACATGGAGAGGCGAGACGACTCTTCACAGAATCCCCAAAACAGGAATTGAAAAATGCATTTTTGGACTTGGCCCTTGGTCACCACTCGTGGTAGCGTGAGTGGAAGGAGATAGCATAGCTAGGCTCCATTTTGGGTACCAGAAGTTGGAGGATTCAAGGGACTCACAAAAGAATCCCCGAAACGTGAAATTGCGAAATGCAGTTTTGAGTTAAGCTGTGGTCACTGTGGTGGTCACGTTGGAGGAAGGAGCTAGAGAAGCCAAGCTCCATTTGGGGTTTGCAATATGAGGAGTCAAGGAGACTCATAGGAGAAAAACTGAAATGTGAAATCACAAAATGCCTTTTTGAATAGGGTTGTGATCACAACCATTGGTCACATCATCGAAGGCTTAAGGGAGGAGCTAGCATGCAACTAAGCTCCATTTCGGAGATCGTGACTTGGAGAGTCGAGATGCCTCATCCCCAGATCCCTGAAATGCAAGTCATGAAAGCACCTTATGAATAGGCATTTGGTCACCACCAGAGGTCACCTGAAAGGAAGGGGCTTAGCTAGAAGAGCTAGAACCCACTGTGAAGTTTTCTTCAAGAAGAGAGAAGGTGACAAAACACATGAACGCATAGAGTTTATCTCAGTAACTGCCAGAACGAAGTGATTTCATCTGCCAGAGAATTTGAGGAGATGTAGGGTGGCTGCCAGAGGGGCCGAAGAGCCTCGATGTAACTATTATAGACCACTGATGGTTTCTACCAGAGAATTCAAAGAGTCTTCAGGGTGATCAACAAAGAATATGAAGAGTCTCGAGGCAACTTCCAGTGGAGTGTAAACTCATCATAGAGTCGACTGACAGAGGGAAAAGGGTCAAAGACTATTACAGTCAGTAAAGCCAAAATATCTCAGGAGAAGGGCCATTGATGATGAACGCAGTGAAGTGTATGCAGTGGGATAGCGCATACAACATGCACAAGGTGCAAAGAGAATAAAAAAATGCAGAACAGAGAAGAGATTGGTGCTACAATTTTTAAGAGTGTGTTATGCAGGTAGAAGAAGGGAGTCTAGAGGATAAACAACATAGCAGAAGGAAAGAACAAATATGCATAACTGATACAATAAAAGAAGGTTGAGATGGACATGTAGAGATATAGCAGAAGATCATAAAGCTCAAGGAGATGCAAGCAGAGAGACACTGATACATGAGAGTAGAGCAACATAAAAAAACATTGATAAGCCTAGTAATCCAATGACAACTATTGAATCACTGTAATAAATTCACAGAAAGAAAATTTTTATATTTCAGGGTGGTTGGGAGGTGCTAGGGAGGACTATTATCCTCTGAGTGTCAAGTGGGTGCTTGGACACAGGGAGTTGTAGCTACCATCTGGTAGCAGCCAGAGAAACCAAGGTGGCAGGGTGGTGTTAGGGAGAACATTGGTTCTCTGTTATACAGGTTGGTTCCTATGTGACTGGAAGTTTGTGCTTCCATCCAGTTGGTGCTGGAGCAGTGAGGGAGTTGGTACTTCCTTCTAGTGGGTGCTAGAGAAACGAGAGAGTTGGTGCTGGAGAAGTGAGGGAGTTGGTACTTCATTCTAGTGGGTGCTAGAGAAACCAGAGAGTTGGTGCTCTCATCAAGTAGCAGCTTGCAAAACAGAGGTGGTAGCCTCATTATGAGTTGGTGCTCATAAGAATGATAATGTACAGAAAATAATTATCATATAAAGAAGAAGAGTTTTTCACTCTTTATGGGTTTCCTCAGGAATATATGTCTCTGTACTATACATGTGTGTGATTGATGTTGAATACTCTACTGCTTATTTATTGTGATCACCATTGAGAAGTTCTGTAATAAATTTAAAAAATGGATATAATTGTTTAAGCACAATAACAACTGATTCACCCCCCCTCTCAGTTGTCCAACATGCTTCTCTCTATTTTTAAATCTTTAGATTGGCGCATTTCATTTTCTCCTCCACAGTTTTCCTCTACCCCGTAAAGATACAAGGGTGACTTCCTTAACCATACTTTGAAAGAAAAAATATTAACTATGCTATGCGTTTGTACTATTGTAACTAATAGGTGTGAACCCACAAGATATTACTGACATTGGATGATGCTTGGTGGCACACTTGCTTGATACCTAATCCACGTGACTCAGTGCTGAGATTAATTTTAAGACCATGAATAGATCCATGAGAAGGCACCTGGACCCCGGGTTGCGATGGCACACTTTAACTTTGATTTTGGGATATATCTCTCATGTATCGGGTGAAGAACAACCACATGTGTTTAAATATGCTAGTAGTTCTTATAAATATTGAGTTGTAGTGCATTGGACTTGGTCCCCTCCTCATCGTGTCTTGGTGTGATGCTGTCGATGTGTGAGTATAGAAATTAATCAAATACACAGTGAGATGAATATCTAGTTGCGTTGCCCTTTTACCTTAACACCTGGATTCTTTTTGATCAAACCCTTTGACACCTGTGGTCACATTACCAATTGGCATTCTCTTTCAATGCTATTGTTCTTATGGCACAAATTCATTTTTATTCCATATATATAAAAAGATAAAAACCTTAAAGTAACTTAAAAGAAATAATATTATCAATGCAATGAACATAGAATCTTGATACTTCGTAAGCTCCTTTTATTTATTTTTTTGGACATCGTATCTTGAGACATCTCTACTAAGGAACCATGAATATGAGAAAATGCAACCTCAATGATTATGATAATACTGATATGTGTTTTGATTGAAGGTGTTGGAGATTGGCTTCTGGCCACAATGGTGAACAATCTGCAGAGTAGCATAGCAATCCTTATCATCCAAGACAATTAGTCGAAGGCCACATAGGTCATGGATTTCATCAACTCTCTGCATATTCTTCAACATCTTAAAGTAAATGTTGTACATGCTCTTAGTTCTTCCACATAAATCATATTAATAAATGTTTTCCTTCTTCGGAGATTCATCTAACTTTCAAATTGCAGACATGATAGTTTCTTCCTTGAAGCCTTTAGCAAGCCTTACAGAATTCTCTTCGTGCTCCCTTGGCTTCCTCTGGCTCCTTGTAAAAGAAAAAGTCAACCATGACATCCCATTTACGACCTGGGGAAATTGTTCCTCACATCTGTAAAACCATCCTTGCCAACATCCAAAACAGACAACCAATACCGTGCTTTATTATTCATAGGAATGCCAATGTCAACGTGTTTCATTGGAGAATCAGTGTCACAAAAAACAATAGTGGGAATATTACCAAGGGTTGCTTCTCTACGTTTTTAAAGCTTTAGATTGGTGCATTTCGATTTTTCCTTCACAGTTTTCCTCTACCCCGTAAAGATACAAGGCGACTTCCTTAACCATACTTTGCAAGAACAATTATTAACTATGGTATGTGTTTGTATTTTTGTAACTAAAAGGTGTGAACCCACGAGAGATTACTAGCACTGGATGATGCTTGGTGGTGCACTTGCTTGATACCTAATCCATGTGACTCAGTGTTGAGATTAATTTTAAGACCATGAATAGATCCATGAGAAGGCACCTGGACCCTGAGTTGCGATGACACACTTTAACTCTACTTTTGGGATCTATCTCGCATGTATCAGATGAAGAACAACCACATGTGTTTAAATATGCCATTAGTTCTTATAAATATCTACTTGTAGTGCATGGGACTTGGTCCTCTCCTCATCATGTCTTGGTGTGATGTTATCAATGTGTGAATACATAAATTAATCAAATACACAGCGAGATGAATATCTAGTTGCACTGCCCTTTTACCTTAACACTTGGATTCTTTGTGATCAAACCCTTTGACACCTATGGTCACCTTACCAATTGACATTCTCTTTCAATGCTATTGTTCTTATGGAACAAATGCATTTTTATTCCATATATAAAAAAGATAAAAATCTCAAAGTAACTTAAAAGCAATAATATTATCAATGCAATGAACATAGAATTTTGATACTTCATAGGCTCCTTTTATTTGTTTTTTTGGCCATCGTATCTTGAGACATCTCTACTAAGGAACCATGAATATGAGCAAATGTAATCTCAATGATTATGCTAATACTGATATGAGTTTTGATTGCAGGTGCTGGAGATTAGCTCTCGGCCAATAATTTTTTCTCTCTCCAACGAGGCAAGTTAAAACTCAGCACTATTTCTGGCATATGCAATACCGGTGCTCAGGAACAACACTTCTCGGTGCTACGAAAATAACTCCATTCCTACAACAAGGATAAAATTGAAAATTTAGTATCTGGATACTAACATTGGCTCCTTCTGGGCATGGATGATTTTAGGGGATAAATTTCACTCATGGGCTAATTTTCCATGTTTTTTCCAAAAATGAGATTCGCTATTTTAAAAATGATTCGCCCAAATTATATAGGATAAAATTATTTTACCTTAAAAATTGCCAAAATTTTATAAAAACTATATAAAATCCTTAGAAATTTGAATATGTTTACAAAAATATCGCCAAACCTTTATAGTTGGCATATGAAGGATAAGTAAGATTCGCCAAGGTTTCTACATTTTAAAATAAATTTCCATCCTTAAAATCATCCCTGCTTCTGGGGGATGATGCTCTCGCTGTGAGGCATCAAGAACAAGCAGACCACTGTGCCTTTTCCTCTATGCATCCGTGCAACACAACATGGAAACTTTTGTCTTTGAAAACTTTCACGTTCTTCTGTGTTGGCCTAGTCCATTGGGTTATGGAGTCTGTCAATAACATTTCAAATCAAGCCCAAACTTCTGTAACTCTTCTCCTCATGTGAAGCCAAACTTCCCCTGCCAATAGTGCCTTATATGCATTGGGCATGGAATATTTATTGCAAAACTGAAACCAAATACTAAAATAAAACCTCACGTATTGTGAAAACTAGAAATGCTCAACCATGAGCTTGTTCATCTATGATACCATACTCTAAATGCTGAAAATAATTTTTTCAGGTATATATAAATTTCCAGAAAAATAATTCAAGCAACAAATTGCTTGACCTGTCTTCATATACACAACAAAATGCATGAAAAGAGAACAAAATACGCAACAAGGAAACCACAACTAGCTCATGTTTGTTGCCATGAACCATCATTCCAAACTTTGTAATATATGACATTACAAAAAATAGTGACTCCATCCATATAACAATTGGATCATAAAATTCATGTATGATCTTACCTGATTTTTTAAAATCAAAAGGTTGCTTTTCCTCATAGTTGATCTCATTAGATTGCTGATCATGAATGTCATTTCCAAGTTCTATAAACCCATATATTGACTGATCAACAGCTGACCCAGAAGCAAGCATCAATTGTTGTTGGAACTTTTCTCTATCAGTTTCGTGATGCTCATGATGCTCCTGATCAGATCTAGGACTGCTACCATATGCTATCTACTCTTTATCATCTGAGATCTCAAAAGACATGCCTTGATTTTTATGCAAATTAGAAAAAATAGATACATTTGATATGATGTCAAACATATCTACAAACTTCCTGTCAAAATGAAGGTCATATAACACCTTTGAATCTTTTAGAAAAGTATCATCTACAACCATAAACTTTTCAACACAATCATACTTTTCATGTCCATTAATTTGACGAAACAAACTATATTCATGACAACATTCTGGAAAAAGGATGTCAGCTGAAAATTCATCTTTACAGAACAAATTAAAAGTATCATGAAAACCTTTCAAAGAGTTGATACTGGCGGCTGGAAGAGATTTGCACCAGTCAAGGGCTGCTCCCTTCAAAGAGTATATGAAAAGCTTGATCTTAACATCCTCATGCACAATCTGAAGATCAATAATAAACTTATGGAAATCTACCAGATGTTTATCTGGTACCTCCCAATCCTCTCCTTTAAATGTAGGAAGGGAACCTTCCCATTCACCTTTGCTAATCTTTGGGTTTGGAAAACCAACTACATCTGAAAAGTCATAAAACGAAAACCTTTGAGCCAAAATGGCTTTCATATTTGAAATCCCAGTGGAGTTGCCTATTAATCTTTAGATAGTGGAGTCGCCATGGTGAAATATCTGCGGTCAAGCACATGTCCTCTTCTTGTTCACCATCAAGAAGCAGATCTGATCATTTTCATTCTCCCAGGGAATATTTCTTCGCTGCTTCATCCCCGACAACATCACCAAAAGATGTTAGTTCTAGAAGTTGCTCCTAGATTGCTATAGGATCAAGCCTAACATATCTTATTTATTGCAATAGTTTTTGTAGATGGAAATTAGATTATGGTTTGGTTTGATGGATCAATGAGACTGAATCAAGAAGGAGGAGGACAATAAACTAACTTTAGATCAAAGATTTACCATTGGGCATGGAGTGAAGCAAACACCTTGTTAGATTGAAGGCCAATGAACTACATATCAGATAAAATACTTATATGATGGTGGATGGAAGAATGGAGAATGTAACAAACATTAGAACATCCACCAAACAAATATTCTCTCTGCAAAATGGATTTGACAGATACTTGAACAAAGAACAGAAACAACAGGTAGATTACAACAAATCTTGCTACTCAAGAATCTATTGTTTATGGACAGTCATTGATTCTCAATGTCTGTAACTCATTAAAGTAAGAGGAAAAGAAGCATGGAAAACATAAATATCACTATCTAATAGCACAATTCATAGGGATGTTCAATGTAAAAAATGAATACTTAATAAAATTCCCCCAGGCTTACAATAACACAAACTGGATGCTATCTCATCAAGTTCCTTCTCAGGCCTCACCCTCTCGGGTCTCCTCTCTCCTACTGTCAAAATGTTTTGGCTTTATAGTCTTACAATAATTAACTAAGATCCTTGAAGAAGGGATCGAATATCTACTAAATCTAATCTAGTTACAAAAGGTGAGATTAGATCCTAAAGATATGGATCTGAAAATCCATATGTCCAACTAAATCAAAACTTTCTTATTTAAAAATAGGAATTAAATCCTAAATGCAAGGACTAAAATCTTTATCAAAACTTAAATCAACTCTTAAACTGCCACCTAGAAATAGAAACTGATTTTCTTTGACTGTCTGCCACATGTCCTATAAATAATCCTTTGACTAAAACGTTTACCACCTGTGACTTCCCTCCTGGAAATGCTCATCGAATTGATATGCTACCACCTGTTTTCCACTATAAAAACTGATAAAAGAAGCCTAAAAAACTTTCATATTCTGTACCTTCATATAAAATTTATCAAATTGATCTCTAGGATGTTGTTAATGATTGCTATAACATAATTGTTGATTGCTTGACTAGGCTGCCATACTCTATTTCTTTCCAGGAAGAAGAAATCTTCATATTTCTACCGAGAGGCATTTTCTATAATATATTAAAATCTTCTCAAGGTTGTCAAGTCAAGGAGTTCCTCTTTGCATGGCACCTATGTGTATTATCATGAACTCCAAAGTTCATATATTTTCCTGCTTGTAGTGCACACACTCAAATAACATCCTGATTATTTCTCCAAGATTGCAACTCTGTCATTCTCATTAGTATTGTGGCTCATCCATGCATATGTTTCTTGAAAATTATGAAAAACATAAACTCCATAAGGTGTATGAGATGAAAGCACAATTGATGGATCTGAATAAGCTTCTATTTCAGCCTAGACACAATGAATTACATAAAAGCTTCCTATGAATATTTTTCCACAATGGTAAACAATCTGCAGAGTAACATAACAATCCTTATCATCCAAGACAATTAGTCGAAGACCACATAGGTCATGGATTTCATCGAATCTCTGCATATTCTTCAACATCCTCAGGTAAATGTTGTACATGCTCTTAGGTCTTCCACATAAATCATATTAAGAAATGTTTTCCTTCTTCATCTTCATCTCACTTTCAAATTGAAAACATGATAGTTGCTTCCTTGAAGCCTTCAACAAGCCTGACAGAATGCTCTTTGTGATCCATTGGCTTCCTCTAGCTCCCTATAAAAGAACAAGTCAACCATGAAATCTCATTTATGACTTGGGGCAATTGTTCCTCACATCTGTAAAACATCGTTTCCAACATCCAAAACAGACAACCAATACTGTGCTTTATTATTCATAAGAATACCATTGTCAACATGTTTCATTGGAGAATCAATGTCACAAAAATAAATTGTGGGAATATTACCAAGGGATGCTTCTCTCTGTTTTTAAAGTTTTATATTGGTGCATTTCAGTTTCTCCTTCACAGTTTTCCTCTACCCCGTAAAGATATAAGGGAAACTTCCTTAACCATACTTTGCAAGAAAAATTATTAACTATGCTATGCGTTTGTACTGTTGTAACTAACAGGTGTGAACCCACGGGAGATTACTGGCACTAGATGATGCTTGGTGGCACACTTGCTTGATGCCTAATCCATGTGAGTCGGTGCTGAGATCAATTTTAAGACCATGAACAGATCCATGAGAAGGCACCTGGACCTCGGGTTGCGATGGCACACTTTAACTCTGCTTTTGGGATCTATCTCGCATGTATCGGGTGAAGAACAACCACATGCGTTTAAATATGCCATTAGTTCTTATAAATATCGACTTGTAGTGCATGGGACTTGGTCCTCTGCTCATTGTGGCTTGGTTTGATGCTGTCGATGTGTGAATACAAAAATTATTCAAATACACAATGAGATGAATATCTAGTTGTGCTTCCCTTTTACCTTAACACTTGGATTATTTGTGATCAAACCCTTTGACACCTGTGGTCACCTTACCAATTGGTGTTTTGTTTCAATGCTATTGTTCTTATGGCACAAATGCATTTTTATTCCATATATAAAAAAGTTAAAAACCTTGAAGTAACTTAAAAGCAATAATATTATCAATGTAATGAACATAGAATTTTGATACTTCGTAGGCTCCTTTGATTTGTTTTTTTGGCCATCGTATATTGAGACATCTCTGCTAAGGAACCATGAATATGAGAAAATGAAATCTCAATATTTTGCTAATACTAATATGTGTTTTGATTGTAGGTTCTGGAGATTGACTCCCGACCAATAACTTTTTCTCTCTCCAACGAGGCAAGTTAAAAACTCAACACTATTTCTGGCATATGCAATATCGGTGCTTAGGAACAACACTTCTCGGTGCGACGAGAATAACCCCATTCCTGCAACAAGGATAAAATTGAAAATTTAGTATCTGGATACTAACATGAACTATGCCACACATGACTTGGATCTTGTTTCCATTGTCCATGCCTTGAGGTTGTGGAGGCATTCTCTCAATCGTAAGAGATTTGAATTAAGGACATACCACATTGGCCTGGAATATCTTTTTGAACAACCAACCTGGAATTCCAGGAAAACAAGATGGATGGAATTTTTAAGTGAGTATGACCTCGATATCAAGCATATCAAAGGAAAGAGAATAAATTTTCCGATGCACTTAGTAGAAGAGTGCATCTCATGCATGCTATTGCTTTTATTATGCATCAATCAGACTTGAAGAGAAGAATTTTAGATGGTCTTGCTACATATCAACATTACCTACAGGTAAAGGAAATATTACAACAAGGAGATGTACAACAAAAAATAGAGGAGTACGAGATACAAGAAGATGGATTACTCATGCATAAGAATAGAATCTATGTTCCTAGTTCTGGAGAACTGAGGAATTTGGTATTGAAGGAAATGCATGATGTTCCTTATGCTGGACATCCTGGTTACTAGAAAATAGTTACAATAATAAGAAGCCAATTATTTTGGCTGGGAATGAAAAATGATGTTTTTGATTACATCGCTCGATGTATGGAATGTCAGAAGGTGAAAGCTGAACATAGGCATTCAACAGGGTTTCTATAGCCTTTACCCATTCCAAAGAAGAAATGGGAAGTGATCACCATGGATTTCATAACAGGATTACCCAAAACGAATAAGCAACATGACTCCATCATGGTGGTGGTTGAAAAATTAAAAAAGACTGCTCATTTTGTTCCTGTAAAGACAACACATACAACGACTAATATTGCATAAATTTGCATGAGAGAGATTGCTAGGTTGCATGGGATACCTAGGATTATTGTCTCGAACAGAGATACAAAGTTTACCTCTAATTTATGGAGGGGATTTTTTAAAGGATTTGGTACAAATCTAAACTTTGGCACAACATACCATCCCCAGTTAGATGGAAAAACAGAGAGGGTCAACCGAATAATTGAAGACATGATGAGAATGTATGTGATGGATAAGCCATGTAAGTGGGAGGATTACTTACACTTGGTTGAGTTTGCATATAATAATGGGTATCAAGATTCTTTGAGAATGAGCCCATTTGAAGCCTTGTACGGTAGGAAATGAAATACTCCAGTGAGCTAGGACAACCCATCAGACAGAGTGGTACTTGGGCTAGAGTTGATTAAGGATATGGAAGACCAGATGGTTAAGATCAAGCAAAATTTAAAGACAACTCATGATAGACATAAATTTTATGCAGATAAGAACATAACAACTAGAGAATTTAAATTAGGGGAGCATGTGATTCTAAAAGTGAAGCTCAAGAAAAGTTCTTTAAAATTGGGTAGTTGTACAAAAATGGCAGCCAGATTATGCGGTCCATTTGAAATATTGGACATAATAGGGCCATTTTCATACATTATTGGATTGCCTACTTCCATGAATGTGCATAATGTATTTCATGTCTCTTTACTAAAGAAATATGTACATGATCCTAACCATGTGTTTGATTGGCATATGATTCAAGTAGAGACGGAGTTAGACTTTCTGGTCCAACCAGTGCAGGTATTGGACAAAAAGGTCAAAATGCTCTAGAATCGAGTTACAGAGCTGGTAAAAGTTTAGTGGACCTGCTACGGTCCTAAAGATGTTACCTGAGAGCATGAAGATGCCATGCGGGTAGAGTACCCACAACTTTTTGAATAATTTTTGAGATTTTGATCTCTATTTTGTATATGCACTGAGGACAATGCCAAAATAAGGGGGAGGAGATGTAACACCCTGGGTTTCGAACCCCCATTTTAAATAATGTATTGCTACATTGTTGAGAGGCAAGAGTGACCAAACAATTATTAAAAGGATATTGTTCCCAAGAAATTTAATGTCTTTATCATTATTAATAATACATACATCGCTGGCTGCTATATAGACAAGGACTAGAGTTATAGGGGGATATGATTCCACAAGAGAGGGGACTTGAGGGGATAATTTTTTATTTCCTATTTTTAATTACCCTTTGGTCTAAGGGGGTGGATCAATTACATGAGATTCTTGGGGAAGGCCAAGAGGTTCTTGATTCCCCACGAATTACTTAAACCCACCTCTGGTCTGATGAGGGGTTCGACTGATAGCTCCTTCACTCCTTCATTTTCTTGCTCACTCATTCATTCATTCCATCCTTACCTATCACTCATGGATCCATCCTCACCCATGTCTTGATTTGGGAAAGGGAACTGAAATGACAAAGATTATCCATGGTATTGTTGGTTGTAGTGGTCGCTGGTGTGATCCAACCATCACTTGAGGCCTGCATGTCTGAGATGCATTGGCCTGTGTCCAACGTTGTTCATAGTTGCGAGTCTTGAGAGTTCCAGCATTGAGATTCTGGACCAGTTGCACTGGAGCCTAGAATAAGGAGAAGGACTGCCTGAGGGACTGTGTGGCAGAGAAGGGTGGAGGTCCATTCTCTTGGGTGGTGCAAGCTGGGTAGAAGAGAGCTGGGTACTTGGATTGTTGTGAGTGCTGGGAAATCCTGTGAGAGCTTGAGTGCTGACTAGTTTGGGAAGCCAAGTAACACTCTGGAACCATCCTTGTGGATTCATAGCCCTGGCTCGGGGGTGACATTGCTGTTGAGTTTTGGGAGAAATAGAATCTACAGTTGGGTGTAACGTCCTTGGTATGTAGCCAGTTGGTGTCTTCTTTTATAAAGATAAGTTCTCTCTGTTATGGTATTATCTACCTGTATATGAATGTATTCCGCTGTGTATTTATTTATCGTTTGATTACATCTTTAGAATATTCATGCTTGCTGGTTATTGTTGTGCATGTGGTTAAATCCTTTTCTTTTATGCATCCTTATTAATTTAAAAAGGTATCAGTAAGAGAAAAGTCCCAGGGTGGGCTTGAAGGTGGTGTACCCCGACCTATGGGTAGCTGGGTATGTTACAGTTCAGATCTACTACATGCAAGAAGGATATAGCTTGGATCTGCTACAATAAGCTTAGATCTGCTACATGCAAGAAGGATATAACTCAGATATACTACAATAAGCTCAGATCTACTGCATGTAAGAAGGATATAGCTCGTATATTCTACAATAAGCTCAGATCTATTGCATGCAAGAAGGATATAGCTCAGATTTGCTGCAATAAGCTCAGATATGTTGCATGCAAGAAGGATATAACTCGTATTTTGTTCTAGATTTTATGAGCAGAAAAAAATGAATATAGATTATTAACAAGTGCTTAACAAAAAACAACAGAGATACAGTAAAAATGGTTTTCTATTTGATAAGGAAATAAGTTGAAACTGTAAAATGCAGCGGAAACAAGCTTGCTGGAATGGTGGCAACTTATCTCTAAGAAGAGATGTGATGACTGCACTCATTCAGAAGAAGATGATTACAATGAGGCTGGGAAGGCCTTTTTACAACAAATAGGAATGCCAAAAACCATAGACATCCAAAAGCCTAACCCTAGAAGATGAAGCGCCAAAATTCATGTGGGCCCCATTTGGGTAAGTTAATACATCAACTTCCCGGGGTCGTAACTTTTGCATATGATATCCATTTTATGCGTGTGATAGCCTGTTGGAAAGGTATCATCAAGGAGATTCATTTTGGGGGCTCAGTCATTCCTTTGGATATAATTGTGAACCTCTTTCCCAAAAAACCTTCATTTAGGCTCTCAAAATGGCCTCGAAACTTAAAACTGCTAAAAATAGTAAATAGATAAAATTGCCAGAAAACTGTTTTGAGCCATTTGGAAGAGGTGGGTGGCCACCTGGATAAATCATCCCTCCTTAGGAAGCAATGGTATCCATTGCATTGAGTTCCCCCATCAGATGAGGAAATTTATGTTGAATTTGGCCCCGAGTGAGCCACTTGCCTTGGTGCAGGAGCTACCCTACTTTGATGACTCGATAGATGGATCCTTTGCTGTCGAGTGCCCTTGATCTGTGTGTCCACAATATGATCATTGGATTCTTGTTGTATGTATTCGGGGTTGAGCTCTGTTGGTGTCAGTTGCTCTAATATGTCTGAGGTGTCCAATAATAGTGGGAAATAAGGGCAAAGGAGATCCACGTTGAACACTGGGTGCAGGCCAAGGAAAGGAGGAATGTTGAGCTCAAAAGAATTATCCCCCATGTCCTTGGTGATGGTGTACGACCCATAACAGAGTGGGCAAATATTCTGATGGGGTCTTGTAAGGCGTTCTTTCTGCAAGTGCAACCAAACTTTGTCACCCACTTGAAACTATGTGGCACCCGATGTTGATCATGGCGCTGCTTGTACTTGTCATTGGACTTATATAGGATATCCTGAACCTGCTGGCAGATGTGCTAGATTTGCTCAATGAACCGGGTGGCTTTGTCAGCTTTAGTTGGAGCAGGATATGAGTTGGTCAACGTGACTGCAAGGGGAAGTGCAACATCTATGGGACCCAATGATTGGAATCCCAACCCCACCTAAAAGGGGTTGTGTCCAGTTGAGATATGTAGGGATCGGTTGTAGCTATGTTGGACATAGGGAAGGATCTCATCCCATGTATGAGGGTGATTTGAATTATACATGCAAAGGATATGCATAATCATTCGATTGATGACCTCGGTTTGGCCATCTGTATGGGGGTGGAAGGTCGTGGATTTGGTGAGTTTGGTGTCCAACAATGATAAGAGGCTCAACCAGAATGTGATGAGAAATTGATTGTCCCAATCTGAGACAATGGTTTGTGGGATTCCAAAATGTACCCAGACTCATTCAAAGAAGAGCTTGGCAGTGGCCTCTGCTGTGATGTTCTTCTTGCAGGCAACCATAATCGTCATCTTAGAAAAACGATCAACAACCACAAAACACAATCATTTCCCGACTTGGTGCACATGAGGCCCGACATGTAGTCCATTGAGATGGATTCCCATGGCATGTCAAGAGTAGGAAGAGGGGTGTACAGGCCCTGTTTCTTAGTGGTCATTTTGGCAATAGTGCAGATAGTGCAGGACCTGATATACTTGCTGACCTCCTGTTGAAGTTTTGGCCAGTAGAAATGTTTCTGTAGAATCGCTACTGTATTTTTGATGCCGAAGTGTCCTTCCGCCTGACTGCAGTGGGCTTCCCAGATCAGCTTCGCTCGCTCACTTGATGGAACACAGATATGGCCCAGACGACCCAACAATCCATCCTAAAGATGGAAATTATTGAAAACTACGTTTGCACCCAACATTTGGTAGGTGGTGGCAAAGTCCGAGTCCGTCTCATAGAGTTGGGGCCAGCTGGAGGTCTCATGGCCGCAGGAGTCTAGCACCATGGTGAGAGTCGTGACTGGCGGTTTGTTGAGGAAAACAACGACGTGATTGGTGCTTCATGTTTTATACTTGATGTTGAGGTGGAATTGCTGCAAGTATGTGGACCACTTTTGATGGCGATCATTCTACAATTTTTCTTGTGGCTGCATGCAAGAAGGATATAGCTCGGATCTACTGCATGCAAGAAGGATATAGCTCGAATTTGCTGCAATAAGCTCAGATATGTTGCATGCAAGATAGATATAGCTCGTATTTTGTTCTGGATTTTATGAGAAGAATGAAATGACTACAGATTATTAAAACGTTCTTAACAAAAAATAGTAGAGATACAGTAAAACTGGTTTTCTATTCGATAAGGAAATAAGCTGAAACTGTAAAATGTAGTTGAAACAAGCTTGCTGGAATGATGGCGGCTTATCTTTGAGAAGAGATGTGACGGCTGCGCTCATTCACAAGAAGATGATTAAAATGAGGCTCAAAAGGCCTTTTCACAATAAACAAGAATTCAAAAAACCCTATACATCCAAAAACCTAACCCTAGGAGATGAAGCACCAAAAGTCATGTGGGCCCTGTTTGGGTAAGTTAGTACATCAACTTCCCGAGGTCATAACTTTTTCATACGATCTCCGTTTTAGGTGTGTAATATCCTGTTGGAAAGGTATCGTCGAGGAGATTCATTTTGGGGGATCAATCATTCCTTTGGTTATCTTATAGAAGATCAATCCCAAAAAACCTTCATTTAGGCCCTCAAAATGGCCCCGAAAGATAAAATTGCTAAAAATAGTAAATTGCCAAAATTTGCAGAAAACTGTTTTGATCCAGTTGGAAGAGGTGGGTGGACACCAATATCAACCTGGATCAATCCTCCCTCCTTATGAAGAAATTGTCTCCACTCCATTGAGTTCCCCCATTAGATGAGGAAATTTCTGCTGAATTTGGCCCCTGGTGAGCCACTTGCCTTGGTGCAGGAGCTGCCCTACTTTAACGACTCGATAACACTGGATCCTTTGTTGTCAAGTTCCCTTGATATGTGTTTCCACAATCTGATCATTGGATGCCTATTGTATGCAGTCGAAGTTGAGCTTTATTGGTTTCAGCTGCTCTTCTACGTCTGAGGTGTCCAATAATGGTGGGAAATAAGGGCGAAGGAGATCCACGTTGAACACTGGGTGTAGGCCAAGGAAAGGAGGAATGTTGAGCTCAAAAGAATTATCCACCATGGACTTGACGATGGCGTACAACCCATAATGGAGTGGGTGAAGCTTTCGATGGGGTCTTGTAAGGTGTTCTTTCTGCAAGTGCAACCAAACTTTGTCGCCCACCTAAAACTTATGTGGCACCCGATGTTGATCATGGCACTACTTGTACTTGTCATTGGACTTCTGTAAGATATCTTGAACCTATTGGTGGATGTGATGGATTCACTTAATTAACCAAGTGGCTTTGTTAGCTTCAGTTGGAGCAGGAGATGAGTCGGTTGAGGTGATCGCAAGGGGAAGTGAAACATCTATGGGACCCAATGGTTAGAATCCCAACCCCACCTAAAAGGGGATGTGGCTGGTTGAGATATGTAGGGCTCAGTTGTAGCTATGTTGGACATAGGGAAGGATATCATCCCATGTGAGAGGGTGCTTTGAGTTATGCATGCAAAGGATATGCACAATCATTTGATTGACAACCTCGGTTTGGCCAACTGTTTAGGGGTGGAAGGCCGTGGATTTGGTGAGAATGGTGTCCAGCAGTGACCAGAGGCTCGACCAGAATGTCCTGAGAATCCACTGTCCCAATCTAAGACAATGGTTTGTGGGATTCCAAAATGTACCCAGACTCGTTCAAAGAAGAGCTTGGCAGTGGTCTCTTCTATGATGTTCTTCTTCTAAGCAACCATAATCGCCATCTTAGAAAAGCGTTCAACAACCACAAAAAGCACAATAATTTCCCCGCTTGGTGGACAGGAGGCCCGACATGTGGTCCATTGAGATGGATTCCCATGACCTATCAGGAATAGGAAGAGGGGTGTACAGGCCCTGTTTCTTAGTGGTCATTTTGTCTATAACATAGACAGTGGAGGACCTGATATACTTGCTGAACTCCTGTCGAAGATTCGACCAATAGAAATGTTTCTGTAGGATCACCAATGTATTTTTGATGCAGAATTGTCCTACCACCCGACTGTAGTGGGCTTCCCAGATCATATTCACTCGCTCTCTTGATGGAACACAGATATGGACTAGACGACACAACAATCCATCCTAAAGATGGAAATTATTGACAACTGCATTTGCACCCAAAATTTGGTAGGTGGTGGCGAAGTCCGGGTCTATCTCATAGAGTTGGGGCCATCCAGAGGTCTCATTACCGCAAGAGTCTAGCACTGTGGTAAGTGCTACAAGTGGAGGTCTGCTGAGGAAACCAACGACGCGATTGGTGCTTCCTGTTTTATACTTGATGTTGAGGTGGAATTGCTGCAAGTATGTGGACCACTTTTGATGGAGATCATTCTGCAATTTTCCTTGTGTCTACATGAAATGCAATGGCTTATGATCAATGTGGATGATTGTCTCCTTCCCAAGAATGTAATGTCTCCACTGGTGGTAGTCTTGCATAATGGAGTACATTTATTTGTCATAAGTAGGGTACTTACATACAACATCTGATAGCGTCTCACTATGATAGGCCACGAGGTTGCTGTGCTGAGTGAGAATGGTGCCCACCGCATAGTCTGAAGCATATGCCTCGATCTCAAAGGGTTGTTGTAGGTATGGTAGTGAAAGTAATGGGGTTGAGCACAAGCGCTGCTTCAAATCATTGAACGCTTGTTTTTGGGACCTACCCCACACAAAGTTTTCCTTACCACCACCCCTGGTTATTTGGCTAAGGGCCCATGCAATATGGAAGAATCCTAACATGAACCTGCGGTAGAAATTGGCAAGGCCTAAGAAGATCTGAAGCTCAGTGAGTGTGGTTGGGGTTGGCTAGTCACGAATGACTTGGATCTTGGTTTGATCCACATGTACACCATGCTGATCAATTATGTAGCCCAGGTAATGGACCCTGTCCATGTCGAAGGAGCATTTTTCTAAGTTGGCATATATCTTGTGCTGCTGCAGGGTGTGCAGAACCTGCTGAATATGCTGCAAGTGTTCGACCCAAGTCTTGCTATAAATGAGAATGTCATCTAGATACACCACTACAAAATTATTGGTGAAGGGTTGCAGGATATCCTCCATCATCCACTTGAAAGTGGTTGGAGCATTTGTCAAACCAAAGGGCATGACCAACCATTCAAAAAGGCCTTCCTTTGACTTGAAGGAAATTTTCAATACATCTGTCTGTTCTATCGAGACCTGGTGGTATCCAGACTTCAGATCAATCTATCTGAAGTATTTAGCCTCTATGAGTTGATCAAGGAGGTCGTTGATTCGGGGAATCAGGTACCGGTTTCCGACTGTGATTTTATTCAGAGCCCGATAATCAATGCATAGTTGCCAAGTTCCATCTTCCTTTTGTTCCAGTGTGATTGGGCTCCCGCAAGGTGATGATATGGGATGAATGTGCCCCTTGTGAAACATTTCTTAGATCTGTTGCTTGATCTCCTCATTCTCTAACAAAGAGTGACGATAGACTGGCCCATTGGGCAGCGGTGCACTGGGGGTCAGATCGATGGGGTGCTTGACCTGGCAGTGTAGAGGTACCTCGATAGGTGAGGAGAAGACAATTGAGTATTCTTCCATGACCTTATCTACTTTCTTCTGCTGTGTGGAGAGGTCGACCGTAGAGACCGTGGATGTGGCTGTGATATTTCACTTATTTTGAGAGCGAATCATGAAGAAGACAAACTTCCCCATCTGAGAGATGACCTTCCTACATTTCTCAGCAGAGATCAAGGAAATAACACTAGGTGGGATTACCTCGGGTATCCTATACAATTTCCTGTTCAAAGTAATAATAACACTAGGAGGCCTAGACTCATATACAACATGACATTTCCATAAATAAGGTTGGCCCAAAAGAACATCAAAAAAATCAAGAGGAGCAACGTCACACAATACCTCGTCTTTGAAGGGCTTGATCCCATATGAGAATCGATACTATTGGTTGACGCGAAGATCCCTTCCTTGGCGGAGCCATCCAATGGTGTAGGGTTGTGGGTGCAGTGTTGTCGGCAGGGCCAATTGCTTGACAACCTCTACTGAGATGAGGTTCTTCTGGCTACCGCTATCCACTATGAAGTGCAGCGGGGTGCCTTTTACCCACATCTGTGAATGGAAGAGGAATTCTCCTTCTTTTTGATCATCTGGTTCACTAGGTTGGAGCTTGGTGGTAGAAATGATGGCACTGGGTTCCATGTCAATGATCCGTCTTCCCATTTCTGGTTCTGGTTCAGAGTCTAAACCCACATCTGAATCAGAGGCTTTCACTTCAGCCACCAGCGACTGCTTTGAGTGGTAGTCAACAATGTTATGCCAAGGGCTCTTATGGAAGTCGCACCACTTCTTGATATCTTTCTTTGTCTTTATGATGTCCTTCTTTGCTTGCATCTTGGACTGGTTGTCCTGATACTATCCATATTTACTCTGTCCTTTTTTCTATGGGTTTGGGTGTGCTTTCCTAGCCTTTGTTGTGTGGGGTTTCCAGGCCCAAATTGCCACATCTTTTGTTTGAGATTCTGCTCGATTTTGACAACATATCGATAGGTCGTGCCCAAGGATGAGATG
The DNA here is from genome assembly GCA_009831015.1 of Picea engelmannii. Taxonomy (NCBI): domain Eukaryota; kingdom Viridiplantae; phylum Streptophyta; class Pinopsida; order Pinales; family Pinaceae; genus Picea; species Picea engelmannii. Next base: position 971,857 of record ML780388.1, read on the forward strand.
TCCAAAAATTTCATTTTGGTTTGGATGTATCTATAAAGAGTGCCGCGATACTTGAGCACCATGTGTCGAATATTTGATACCCATCTTGGTGCGCAAGCTATGAAATATATTCTTGAAATCTGGCACTGCTTGGTCTCTTTCTTGTCGTAGTGTGGTCCATTTGGTATACAAGTCGTCATAACTTCCGATAGGGTAGTATTGTTCCTTAATAGCATCCCTGAATGAATCCTAGGTGGTCGTGACTGTAAATAATGAGGGTTCCTTTGTTTCCTTTTGCTCACAAAAAGTTTCCCACCAATCTTTGACATGGGGAATGGATTTGAGGAGCGGAAAAGTAATCTTTTCTCTATTTGGAAAGTTAGGGACAAAAAAGTACCCTTCTAGTAGATTCAACCACTTTTCTACAACATTTGTGTCTATCCAACCTTCAAATATGTGAATATCGAAGTTTATTTTTACCTTGAAGGGGGTGGTGCCTCCGCTCAAAGAAGATGCATCGCTTGTTGGGAGTTGTCGAAGGATTTGCGTGAAACTATCCATCATCTCGTTTCTTTGTTGCGTGAGGGATTCCTCAATCAAAAGTTTGAAAGGACCTCCTCTCCCATCATCTTTATTTTATCCCTTGATGAGGGGTCGCTTGGGTGTGCGAGAGATTTTTTCCTGAAGAGAAACAAGCTCGAGAACCAACTCTTTGTACTTTGACCTCGTTGGGGACATGCATTAAGACGACAAGGAGAAAACCTCTCTGATACCACTGATCCATATTTTATGAGAAGAATGAAATGACTACATATTATTAACAGGTTCTTAACACAAAATAAGATAGATACAATAAAACTGGTTTTCTATTCAATAAAGAAATAAGATGAAACTGTAAAATGCAACGGAAATAAGCTTGCTGGAATGGTGGCAGCTTATCTTTGAGAAGAGATGTGATGACCGTGCTCATTCGCAAGAAGATAATTACAATGAGGATTTGAATCCCTTTTTACAATAAACAATAATTACAAAAACCCTAGACATCTAAAAACCTAACCCTAGGAGATGAAGTTCCAAAAGTCATGTGGGCCCCGTTTGGGTAAGTTAGTACATCAACTTCCCAGGGTCGTTACTTTTGCATACGATATCCATTTTACGTGTGTGATGGCATGTTGGAAAGGTATCATCAAGGAGATTCATTTTGGGACCTCAATCATGCCTTGGGATATCATTGAGAAGCTCGATCCCGAAAAACCTTCATTTAGGCCCTTAAAATGGCCCCGGAAGTTAAAACTGCTAAAAATAGTAAATTGCCAAAATTGTCAGAAAACTGTTTTGATCTAGTTGGAAGAGGTGGGTGGCCATCGATATCCACCTGGATCAATCCTCTCTCCTTAGGAATCAATGGTATCTATTGCGTTGATTTCCCCCATCAGATGAGGAAATTTCTGTTGAATCTGGCCTCGGGTGAGCCACTTGCCTTGGTGCAGGAGCTGCCCTGCTTTGACGACTCTATAAAGATGGATCCATTGATGTCGATTTCCCTTGATCTGTGTGTCCACAATCTAATCGATGGATGCCTATTATATGCAGTCGGGGTTGATATCTGTTGGTGTCAACTGCTTTGCTACGTCTGAGGTGTCCAATAATGGTGGGAAATAAGGGCGAAGGAGATCCACATTGAAAACTGTGTGTAGGCCAAGGAAAGGAGGAATGTTGAGCTCAAAAGAATTATCCCCCATGACCTTGGTGATGGTGTACGACCCATAATGGAGTGGGTGAATCTTCCTATGGGGTCCTGTAATGTGTTCTTTCTACAAGTGCAACCAAACTTTGTCGCCCACCTGAAACTTATGTGGCACCCTATGTTGATCATGGCGCTACTTGTACTTGTCATTGGACTTCTGTAGGATATCTTGAATGTGTTGGAAGATGTGCTGGATCCACTCAATGAACCGGGTGTCTTTTTCAGCTTGAGTTGGAGCAGGAGATGAGTCAGTCGAGGTAACCACAAGGGGAAGTGCAACATCTATGGGACCCAATGGTTGGAATCCAAACCCCACCTAAAAGGGGCTATGGCCGGTTGAGATATTCAAGGCTTGGTTGTAGGTATGCTAGACATAGGGAAGGCTGTCATCCCATGTGTGAGGGTGCTTTGAATTATACATGCAGAGGATATGCACAATCATTCGAATGACGACCTCGGTTTGGCCATCTGTCTGGGGGTGGAAGGCCATGGATTTGGTGAGCTTGGTGTCCAGCAGTGACCAGAGGCTCGACCAGAACGTGATGAGAAATTGACTATCTCAATCTGAGACAATTGTTTATGGGATTCCAAAATGTACCCAGACTCGTTCAAATAAGAGCTTGGCAGTGGCCTCTGTTGTGATGTTCTTCTTGCAGTCAACCATAATCACGATCTTAGAAAAGCAATCAACAACCAAAAGAACACAATAATTTCCCCGCTCGGTGGATGGGAGGCCCGACATGTAGTCCATTGAGATGGATTCCCATGGCCTATCAGGAGTAGGAAGAGGGGTGTACAGGCCCTGTTTCTTAGTGGTCGGTTTGGTAATAGAGAAGGTAGTGAAGGACCTGATATACTTGTTGACCTCCTGTTGAAGTTTTGGCCAGTAGAAATGTTTCTGTAGCATCACCACTGTCTTTTCGACACTGAAGTGTCCTTCCACCAGACTGTAGTGGGCTTCCTAGATCATCTTCGTTCGCTCACTTGATGGAACATACACATGTCCCAGACAACACAACAATCCATCCTAAAGATGGAAATTATTGACAACTGTGTTTGCACCCAACATTTGGTAGGTGGTGGCGAAGTCCAGGTCTGTCTCATAGAGTTGGGGCCATCCATAGGTCTCATGGTCATAGGAGTCTAGCACCGTGGTGAGTGCCTCTACTGGCGGTCTGCTGAGGCAACAAATGATGCGATTGGTGCTTCCTGTTTTATACTTGATGTTGAGGTGGAATTGCTACAAGTATGTGGACCAGTTTTTATGGCGATCATTCTACAATTTTCCTTGTGTTTGTATGAAATGTGGTGGATTATGATCAGTGTGGATGATTGTCTCCTTCCCAAGAATGTAATGTCTCCACTGGCGGCAGGCTTGCATAATGGAGTACATTTATTTTTCATAAATAGGGTACTTATAAACAACATCTGATAGTGTCTCACTATGATAGGCCACAGGGTGGCCGTGTTGAGTGCGAACAACACCCATCACATATTCTGAAGCATTTGTCTCGATCTCAAAGGGATCTTACAGTTCTGGTAGTGAAAGTACTGGGGCTGAGCACAAGTGTTGCTTCAAATTGTTGAACGCTTGTTGTTGGGACTGACCCCACTTAAATTTCACCTTACACCACCCCTGGTTATTTGGCTAAGGGCCCATGCAATATGGGAGAATCCAAACATGAACCTACGGTAGAAATTGGTAAGGCCCAAGAAGCTCCGAAGCTCAGTGAGTGTGGTTGGGGCTGGCCAGTCATGAATGAATTGGATCTTATTTGGATCCACATGTACGCCATGATGATCAATTATGTAGCCCAAGTAATGGACCTTGTCCATGCCAAAGGATCTTTTTTCCAAGCTGGCATATAGCTTGTGCTGCCGTAGGGTGTGCAGAACCTGCTAAATATGTTGCAAGTGTTTGGCCCAAGTCTTGCTGTAAATGGGAATGTCATCTAGATAAACCACTACAAAATTATTGGTGAAGGGTTGTAGGATATGGTCCATCATCCTCATTGTTGGTCCCCGGTTTTGACTATGTTCTATGCCCATACTACATACCATTGACCTCCAACTCTATGCCAGTACCACCCTTTTTGACCCTCTTTTTGCTATAATCAACAGCCCTTTCCCACTCAAAGGGGTCACCTAAGGTAT
>ML780388.1:979419-1086548 GCA_009831015.1 Picea engelmannii
TGATGGAATAAGAATCAAGCTTTCTTTTCACATCAGTTTTCATTCTCTAGTTTAGATTTAGAATGCTTTAGTTTATGTGTTACTTTGTTCTTGGGAGAATTGAGCTCACTCCAAATAGATCATAGTATCATTTTCTTCTTGTTCTAATGCTTTGAATAGGTTTATATGCTTTATTTTTTTTATTATAATTATTTGATGATCTTGATTGTTGATAGGTTATTTGAAACATTCCGAGAAGACCTCCTGAAAGGGAGCTAGTGTTTTCATGCCTACAACAACTAAGCCTTTTCAAGTGTATTTATTTTCAATGCATGAGTGTTTACTTGATGATCTTGATTGTTGATAGGTTTTGTGAAACATCTTGAGAGGACCTCCTGAAAGGGAGCTAGTGTTCTCATGCCTACAACAACTAATCCTTTTTAAGTGTATTTATTTTCAATGCATGAGTGTTTAGTTGATGATCTTGATTGTTGATAGGTTTTGTGAAACATCTTGAGAGGACCTTCTGAAAGGGAGCTAGTGTTTTCTTTCCTACAACAACTAAGTATTATTAAGTGGAATGAAAGAGTTAGGATTTGATTGAATTTTCTTAGATTAGAGTTAGATGCCTACTCCTGCATATATTTTGCTGGCATCATCACAAGCTTACGAGCATCCCTGGTTGATAATTAAATGAAAGCAATCTAAGCAATTGAATTTCCCCAACAATATTTATTGCGTTGAGTTCCCCCATCAGATGAGGAAATTTTTGCTAAATTTGGCCTTGGGTGAGCCACTTGCCTTGTTGTAGGAGATTCCCTGCTTTGACGACTTGATAAATCTGGATCCTTTGTTGTCGAGTGACCTTGAACTGTGTGTCCACAATATGATTGTTGTATGCATGTTGTATGTAGTCAAGTTTGAGCTCTGTTGGTGTCATCTTCTCTGCTATGTCTGAGGTGTCCAATAATGGTGGGAAATAAGGGTGAAGGAGATCCACGTTGAACACTGGGTGTAGGCCAAGGAAAGGAGTAATGTTGAGCTCAAAATAATTATCCCCCATGGCCTTCGTGATGGTGTATGTACCATGACAGAGTCGACAAATCTTTCTATGGAGTCCTATAAAGATTTCTGCAAGTGCAACCAAACTTTGTCGACCACGTGAAACTTATGTGGCACCTGATGTTGATCATGGCGCTGCTTGTACTTGTCATTGGACTTCTGTAGGATATCCTGAACCTGTTTGCAGATATGCTGGATCTGCTCAATGAATCGGGTGGCTTTGTCAGCTTTAGTTGGAGCAAGAGACGAGTCCATTGAGGTGACCGCAAGGGGAAGTGTAACATATATGGGACCCAATGGTTGGAATCCCAACCACACCTGAAAGGGGCTATGGCCAGTTGAGATATGCAGGGATCGGTTGTAGCTAAGTTAGACATAGGTAAGGCTCTCCTACCATGTGCGAGGGTGATTTGAATTATAAATACGAAGGATATTCACAATCATTCGATTGACGACCTCGGTTTGGCCATCTGTCAGGGGGTGGAAGGACATGGATTTGGTGATCTTGGTGTCCAACATCGACAAGAGGCTTGACCAGAATGTGATGAGAAATCGACTGTTCTGATTTGAAACAATGGTTTGTGGGATTCCAAAATGTACCCAGACTCATTCAAATAAGATCTTGGAAGTGGCCTCTGTTGTGATGTTATTATTGCAGGCAACCAGAATCGCCATCTTAGAAAAGAGATCAACAACCACAAAAACACAATCATTTCCCTTCTTGGTGGATGGGAGGCCCGACATGTAGTCCATTGAGATGGATTCCCATGGCCTATCAAAAGTCAGAAGAGGGGTGTACAGGACCTATTTCTTAGTGGTCGGTTTGGCAATAACACAGGAAGTGCAGGACCTGATATACTTGTTGACCTCCTATCAAAGTTTCGGCCAGTAGAAATGTTTCTGTAGCATCGCCACTGTATTTTTGATGCCGAAGTGTCCTACCACCCGATTGTAGTGGGCTTCCCAGATCAGGTTCACTCGCTCTCTTGATGGAACACAGATATGGCCCAGACAACACAACAATCCATCCTGAAGATGGAAATTATTGACAATTGCGTTTGCACCCAACATCTGGTAGGTGGTGGAAAAGTCCAGGTCTGTCTCATAGAGTTGGGGCCATGAAGAGGTCTCATGGCCACAAGAGTCTCGCATTGTGGTGAGTGCTACGACTGGCAGTATGCTGAGGCAACCAACATTACAATTGGTCCTTCCTCTTTTATACTTGACGTTGAGGTGGAATTGCTGCAAGTATGTGGACCACTTTTGAGGGTGATCATTCTACAATTTTCCTTGTGTCTGGATGAACTACAGTGGCTTATGATTAGTGTGGATGATTATCTCCTTCCCAAGAATGTAATGTCTCCACTGGCAGAAAGCTTGCACAATGGAGTACATTTCTTTGTTGTAAGTAGGGTACTTACGTACAACATTTGATAGCCTCTCACTATGATAGGCCACAGGGTGGCCATGCTGAGTGAGAACGACACCCACCACATAGTCTGAAGCATTTGTCTTGATCTCAAAGGGTTGATGCAGGTCTGGTAGTGAAAGTACTGGGGATGAGCACAAGTGCTGATTCAAATAATCGAACTCTTTTTTTTGGGACTGACCTCACACAAATTTCTCCTTACCACCACCCTTGGTTATTTGGATAAGGGTCCATGCAATATGGGAGAATCCTAACACAAACTTGCGGTAGAAATTGGCAAGGCTCAAGAAGCTCCGAAGCTAAGTGAGTGCGGTTGGGGCTGGCCAGTCACAAATGACTTGGATATTGGTTGGATCCAAATGTAAGCCATGCTAATCAATTATGTAGCGTAGGTAATGGACCTTGTTCATGTCGAAGGTGATTTTTTCCAAGTTGGCATATAGCTTGTGCTGCTGCAGGGTGTGCAGAACCTATTGAATATGTTGAAGTATTCGGCCCAAGTCTTGTTGTAAATGAGAATGTCATCCAGATACACCACTACAAAAATATTGGTGAAGGGTCACATGATATCATCCATCATCTTCATGAAAGTGGCTGGAGCATTTGTCAAACCAAAGGGGATGACCAACCATTCAAAAAGGCCTTCCTTTGACTTGAAGGCGGTTTTGCATACATCTGTCTGTTCTATTAGGACCTGGTGGTAGCCACACTTCAGATCAATCTTATTGAAGTATTTGGCCCCCGTGATTTGATCAAGGAGGTCGTCGATTCAGGGAATCGGGTATCAGTTTCTGACTGTGATTTTATTCAGAGCCCGGTAATCAATGTAGAATCGTCAGGTTCCATCTTTCTTTTGTACCAACATGATTGGGATCCCGCAAGGTGATGAGTTGGGATGGATGTGCTCCTTGTGGAGAAGTTCTTGGATCTGTCACTTGACCTCCTCATTATCTAATAGAGAGCGACAGTCGACTAGCCCATTGGGCAACGGTGCACCGGGGGTCAGATTGATGGGGTTCTTGACCTGGCAGTGAAGAGGTATCTCGGTAGGTGAGGATAAGATATCTGAGTATTCTTCCACGACCTTATCTACTTTATTCTGCTGTGTGGAGATGTCGACCGGAGAGACCCTGGATGTGGCTGTGATCTTTCACTTTTTCTGAGAGAGAATCATGAATAAGAAAAACTTCCCCATCTGAGAGATGACCTTCCTGCATTGCTTAGCAGAGATCAAGGAAATAGCACTAGGTGGGACTGCCTCGGGTTTCCTGTACAATTTCCTATTCAAAGTAATAATAACACTACAAGGCCTAGACTCATATACAACATGGAGTTTCCATAAATAAGGTTGGCCCAAAAGAATATCACAAACTTTGAGAGGAACAACATCACACAATACCTCGTCTTTGAAGGGCTTGATGTCGTACGACAATCGACACTGTTGGCTGATGCGGAGATCGCTTCCTTGGCGGTGCGATACAATGGTGTAGGATTGTGGGTGCGGTGTTGTCGGCAGGGAAAACCACTTGACAACCTTTGCTGAGATGAGGTTCTTCTGGTTACTGCTAACCATGATGAAGTGCATCAGGGTGCCTTTTACCCACATCTGTGAACGAAAGAGGTGTTCTCCTTCTTCTAGCTCATCGAGTTCACCAGGCTGGAGCTTGGTGGTAGCAATGGTGGCACTGGGTTCCGCATCAATGATCCATCTTCCCCTTTTTGGTTCTATCTCAGAGTCTGAACCCGCATATGAGTCAGAGGCTTTCACTCCGGCCACCAATGACTGCTTTGAGTGGCAGTCAACAGTGTTATGCCAAGGGCTCTTATGGAAGTTGCACCACTTCCCAATATCTTTCTTTGTCTTTTCTGTGTCTTTCTTTTCTTACGTATTGGAATGGTTGTCCTAATACTGTCCATGCTCTGTCCTTTGTTCTGTGGGTTTGGGCAGCTCTTTCTTGGATTTTGTTGTGAGGGGTTTCCAAGCCCAAATTGCCGCGTATTTTGTTTGAGCTTCTGCTCGATTTTGATTACATATCGGTAGGCTGGGCCCAAGGATGAGATGTCCAAAAATTCCATTTCGGTCTGGATGTATCTATGCAAAGTGTCACGATACTTGAGCACTATATGTCGCTCTGAATCTTTGATACCCATCTTTATGCACAAGGTATGAAATATATTCATGAAATCTGGCACTGCTTAGTCTCTTTATTGCCGCAGTGTGGTCCATTTGGTATACAAGTTGTCATAACTTCCAACAGGTTAGTATTGTTCTTTAATAACATCCCTTAAGGAATCCTAGGTGGCCATGACTGTAAATAATGAGGGTTCCTCTGTTTCCTTTTGCTCACAGAAATTTTCCCACCAATCTTTGACATGGGGAACGACTTTGATGAGTGCACAAGTAATCTTTTCTCTACTCAAAAAGTTATGGATAGAAAAATACCCTTCTAGTAGATTCAACCACTTGTCTACAACATCTGCATCTATCTGAACTTCAAAGATAGGAATATCAAAGTTTATTTGTACCTTGAAGGGGGTGGCACCTCTTCTCGAAGAAGATGTGTTGCCTACTGGGATCTGTCGAAGGATTTGCGCGAAACTATTCATCATCTCATTCCTTTGTTGCATGAGGGATTCCTCAATCAACAGTTTGAAAGGATCACTTGGGTGTGCAAGAGATTTTTTCCTCAAGAGAAACAAGCTCGAGACCCAACTCTTTGTACTCCGACCTTGTTGGGGACATGCATTAAGACAACAAGGAGAAGATCGATCTGATACCATTGATCTGGATTTTATGAGAAGAACGAAATGAATACAGATTATTAATAGGTTCTTAACACAAAATAACAAAGATACGATAAAACTGGTTTTCTATTCAATAAGGAAATAAGCTGAAACTATAAAATGTAGCAGAAACAAGCTTGCTGGAATGGTGGTGGCTTATCTCTGAGAAGAGATGTGACGGTTGTTCTCATTCGCAAGAAGATGATTAAAATAAGGCTTTGAAGGCCTTTTTACAATAAACAAGAATGCCCAAAACCCTAGACATCCAAAAACCTAACCCTAGGAGATGAAGCGCCAAAATTCATGTGGGCCCTGTTTGGGTAAGTTAGTACATCAACTTCCCGGGGTCGTAACTTTTGCATACGATCCCCGTTTTAGGCGTCTGATAGCCCGTTGGAAAGGTATTTTCAAGGAAATTCATTTTGGGGTCTCAATCATGCCTTTGGAAATTTTTGAGAAGCTCGATCCCGAAAAACCTTCATTTAGGCCCTCAAAATGGTCTTGGAAGTTGAAACTGCTAAAAATAGTAAATTGCCAAAATTGTCAGAAAACTATTTTGAGTCAGTTGGAAGAGGTGGGTGGCCACCGATATCCACCTAGATCAATCCTCACTCCTTATGAAGCAATGGTATCCATTGTGTTGAGTTCCCCCATCAGATGAAGAAATTTCTATTGAATTTGGCCCTGGGTGAGCCACTTGCCTTGGTGCGGGAGTTTACCTGCTTTGACGACTCGATAAAGCTAGATCCTTTTCTATCGAGTTCCCTTGATCTATGTGTCCACAATTTTATCACTGGATTCCTTTTGTATGCATTCGGAGTTGAGCTCTATTGGTGTCAACTTCTCTGTTACGTTTGAGGTGTCCAATAATGGTGGGAAATAAGGGCGAAGGAGATCCACGTTGAACACTGGGTGCAGGCCAAGGAAAGGAGGAATGTTGATCTCAAAATAATTATCCCCCAAGGCCTTGGTGATGGTGTACGGCCCATAACGGAGTGGGAGAAGCTTCTGATGGGGTCCTGTAAGGTGTTCTTTCTACAAGTGCAACCAAACTTTGTCGCCCACCTGAAAATTATGTGGCACCCAATGTTGATGATGGCATTGCTTGTACTTGTCATTGGACTTCTGTAGGATATCCTGAACCTATTGGAAGATGTGCTATATCCGCTCAATGAGCCGGGTGGCTTTGTCAACTTCAGTTAGAATAGGAGATGATTCGTTCAAGGTGACCGCAAGGGGAAATGAAACATCTATGGGACCCAATGGTTGGAATCCTAACCCCACCTGAAAGGGGTTGTGGCCAGTTGAGATATGCAGGGCTCGGTTGTAGTTATGTTGGACATAGGGAAGGCTCTCATCACATGTGCGAGGGTGCTTTGAATTATACATGCAAAGGATATGCATAATCATTTGATTGACAACCTCGGTTTGGCCATCTATCTGGGGGTGGAACGCCGTGGATCTGGTGAGCTTGGTGTCCAGAAGTGACCAGAGGTTGGACCAAAATGTGCTGAGGAATCAACTGTCACAATCCTAGAGAATGGTTTGTGGGATTCCAAAATGTACCCAGACTCGTTCAAATAATATCTTGGTAGTGGCCTTTGCTGTAATGTTCTTCTTGTAGGCAACTAGAATCGCCATCTTAGAAAAATGATCAACAACCACAAAAACACAATCATTTTCCTTCTTGGTGGATAGGAGGCCTGACATTTAGTCCATTGAGATGGATTCTCGTGGTCTGTCAGGAGTAGGAAGAGGGGTGTATAGGCCCTATTTCTTAGTGGTCGGTTTGGCAATAGTGCAGGCAGTGTAGGACTTGATATACTTGCTGACCTCCTATCGAAGTTTCAGCCAGTAGAAATGTTTCTCTAGCATCGCCGCTATCTTTTCGATGTCAAAGTGTCCTACCACTCGATGGTAGTGGGCTTCCCACATTAGCTTCACTCGCTCGCTTGTTGGAACATAGATATGGCCCAGACGACACAACAATCCATCCTGAAGATGGAAATTATTGACAACTACATTTGCACCCAACATTTGGTAGGTGGTGATGAAGTTCAGGTCTGTCTCATAGAGTTGTCGCCATCCAGAGGTCTCATGGCCACAAGAGTCTAGCACCATGGTGAGTTCCGCGACTAGCGGTCTACTGAGGAAACCAATGACATGATTTTGGCTTCCTGTTTTATACTTGATGTTGAGGTGGAATTGCTGCAAGCATGTGGACAAATTTTGATGGTGATCATTCTACAATTTTCCTTGTGTCTGCATGAAATACAGTGGGTTATGATTAGTGTGGATGATTTTCTCCTTCCCAAGAATGTAATGTCTCCACTGGTGGCAGGCTTGCACAATGGAGTGCATTTATTTGTAGTAAGTAGGTTAATTATGGACAACATCTGATAGCGTCTCATTATGATAGGCCACAGGGTGGCTGTGTTGAGTGAGAATGACGCCCATCACATAGTCTGAATCATCTGTCTCAATCTCAAAGGGTTGTTACAGGTCTGGTAGTGAAAGTACTGGGGATGAGCACAAGCTTTGCTTCAAATCATTGAACGCTTGTTGTTGGGACCGACCCCATGCAAATTTCTCCTTACCACCACCCGTGGTTATTTGGCTAAGGGCCCATGCAATATGGGAGAATCCCAACACGAACCTGCGGTAGAAATTGGCAAGGCCTAAGAAGCTCCGAAGGTAAGTGAGTGTGGTTGGGGAAAAATAGTTACAGATGACTTTGATCTTGGTTTGATCCACATGTATGCCATGCTGATCAATTATGTAGCCTAGGTAATGGACCATGTCGATGCCAAAGTAGCATTTTTCCAAGTTGGAATATAGCTTGAGTTGTTGCAGGGTGTGCAAAACCTGCTAAATATGCTACAAGTGTTCGACCCAAGTCTTGCTGTAAATGAGAATGTCATGCAGATACACCACTACAAAATCATTGGTGAATGGTCGCAGGATATCGTCCATCATCCTCATGAAAGTGGCTGGAGCATTTGTTAAACCAAAGGGCATGACCAACCATTAAAAAAGGCCTTCCTTTGACTTGAAGGCGATTTTCCATACATCTGTCAGTTCTATCAGGATCTGGTGGTAGCCAGACTTCAGATCAATCTTACTGAAGTATTTGTCCCCTGTGAGTTGATCAAGGAGGTCATTGATTTGGGGAATCGGGTATCGGTTTCTGACTGTGATTTTATTCAGAGCTTGGTAATCAATGTAGAGTCACTAGGTTCCATCTTTCTTATGTACCAGCATGATTGGGATCCCACAAGGTGAAGAGATGGGATAGATGTGCCCCTTGTGGAGTAGTTTTTGGATCTATCACTTGATATCCTCATTCTCTAACAGAGAGCAGCGATAGACTGGTCCATTGGGAAGCGGTGCACCGGGGGTCAGATCGATGGGGTGCTTGACCTGGTACTGTAGAGGTACCTCGGTAGGTGAGGAGAAGATATTTGAGTATTATTCCATGACCTTATCTACTTGCTTCTGCTGTGTGGAGAGGTCGGCCACAGAGACCTTGGATGTGGTTGTGATCTTTCACTTATTTTGAGAGAGAATCATGAAGAAGAAAAAATTCCCCGTCTGAGAGATGACCTTCCTGCATTTCTTAGCAGAGATGAAGGAAATATCACTAGGTGGGACTGCCTCGGGTATCCTATACAACTTCCTGTTCAATGTAATAATAACACTACGAGGCCTAGACTCATATATAGCATGACATTTCCATAAATAAGGTTGGCCCAAAAGAACATCAAAAAATTTGAGAGGAGCAACATCACACAATACCTTGTCTTTGAAGAGCTTGATGTCGTACAACAATAGACACTATTGGCTAATGCAGAGATCGCTTCCTTGGTGGAGCCATCCAATGGTGTAGGGTTGTGGGTGCGGTGTTGTCGGTAGGGCCAACCGCTTGACGACCTCTACTGAGATGAGGTTCTTCTGGCTACCACTATCCATGATGAAGTGCAGTGGGGTGCCTTTTACCCACATCTGTGAATGAAAGAGGAATTCTCCTTCTTCTAGCTCATCTGGTTCACCATGTTGGAGCTTGGTGGTAGCAACGGGGGCACTGGGTTCCGTGTCAATGATCCATTTTCCCCTTTCTAGTTATGGCTCAGAGTCTGAACTCACATATGAGTCAAAGGATTTCACTTCGTCCACCAACGACTTCTTTGAGTGGTAGTCAGCAGTGTTATGCCAACGACTCTTATGGAAGTCACACCACTTCTTGGTATCTTTCTTTGTCTTTCCAGTGTCCTTCTTTGCTTGCAGCTTGGACTGTTTGTCCTGATACTTTCCATCTTTTCTCTATCCTATGTTTTGTGGGTTTGGGTTGGCCTTTCCTGGATTTTGTTGTGAGGGGTTCCTAGGCCCAAATTTCCACGTCTTTTGTTTGAGCTTCTGCTCGATTTTGATGGCATATCGGTAGGCCACGCCCAAGGATGAGATGCCCAAAAATTCCATTTTGATCTGGATGTATCTATGCAGAGAACCACGATACTTGAGCACCATATGTCTCTCTGAATATTTGATACCCATATTTGTGCGCAAGGTATGAAATATATTCGTGAAATCTGGCACTGCTTGGTCTCGTTCTTGCTACAGTGTGGTCCATTTGGTATACAAATCATCATAACTTCTGACAGGGTAGTATTGTTCTTTAATAACATCCCTGAAGGAATCCCAGGTGGCCATGACTATAAATAATGAGGGTTCCTCTATTTCCTTTTTCTCACAAAAAGTTTCCCACCACTCTTTGACATGGGGAATGGCTTTGAGGAGCGCAAAAGTAATCTTTTCTCTATTCGAAAAGTTATGGACAAAAAAATACCCTTCTAGTAGATTCAACCACTTGTCTACATCATCTACGTCTATTTGACCTTAAAATATAGGAATATCGAAGTTTATTTGTACCTTGAAGGGGGTGGTGCCTCTGCTCGAAGAAGATGTGTCGCCTGTTGGGAGCCGTCGAAGGATTTGCGTGAAACTATCCATCATCTCGTTCCTTTGTTGCGTGAGGGCTTCCTCAATCAACAGTTTGAAAGTATCTCCTGTCCCATCATATTTATTTGGGGGCTCAATCATGCCTTTGGAAATCATTGAGAAGTTTGATCCCAAAAAACCTTCATTTAGGCCCTCAAAATGGCACCAGAAGTTGTTGAAACTGCTAAAAATAGTAAATTGCCAAAATTGTCAGAAAACTGTTTTGAGCCAGTTGGAGGAGGTTGGTGGCCACTGATATCCACCTAGATCAATCCTCCTTCCTTAGGAAGAAATGGTCTCCATTGCGTTGAGTTCCCCCATCATATTAGGAAATTTCTGCTGAATTTTACCCCGGGTAAGCCACTTGCCTTGGTGAAGGAGTTGCCCTACTTTGACGACTCAATAAAGATGGATCCTTTACTGTCAAATGCCCTTGATATGTGTGTCCACAATTTGATCGTTGGATTCCTATTGTATGCAGTCAAGGTTGATCTCTATTGGCATCAGTTTCTCTACTATGTCTGAGGTGTCCAATAATGGTGGGAAATAAGGGTGAGGGAGATCCACGTTGAACACTGGGTGCAGACCAAGGAAAGGAGGAATGTTGAGCTCAAAAGAATTATCACCCACAGACTTGGTGATGGTGTACGATCCATAATGGAGTGGGTGAAGATTCCAATGGGGTCCTTTAAGGCGTTCTTTCTGTAAGTGCAACCAAACTTTGTCGCCCACCTGAAACTTATGTGGCACCCTATGTTGATCATGGCACTGCTTGTACTTGTCACTCACTTTATGGAACACAGATATGGCCCAGATGACACAAAAATCCATCATGAATATGGAAATTATCAACAATTTCATTTGCACCCAACATTTTGTAGGTGGTGGCGAAGTCCAGGCCTGTCTCATAGAGTTGGGGCCATCCATAGGTCTCATGGACACAGGAGTCTAGCACTGTGGTGAGTGCTGCGACTGGCGGTCTGCTGAGGAAACCAATGACGCGATTGGTGCTTCATGTTTTATAATTGATGTTGAGGTGGAATTTCTGCAAGTATGTGGACCACTTTTGATGGCGATCATTCTACAATTTTCCTTGTGTCTGCATGAACTGCAGTGGCTTATGATCAGTGTGAATGATTGTCTCCTTCCCAAGAATGTAATGTCTCCACTAGCAGCAGGCTTGCACAATGGAGTACATTTCTTTGTCGTAAGTAGGGTACTTACGGACAACATCTGATAGCGTCTCACTATGATAGGCCACGGGGTTTCCTTGTTGAGTGAGAATGACACCCACCATATAGTCTGAAGCATCTGTCTTGATCTCAAAGGTTTGTTGTAGGTCTAGTAGTGAAAGTAATGGGGATGAGCACAAGCACTGGCTCAAATCTTCGAACGCTTGTTGTTGGGACGAACCCCATGCAAATTTCCCCTTATCACCACCCCTGATTATTTGGCTAAGGGCCCATGCAATATGGGATAATCCCAACATGAACTTACAGTATAAATTGGCAAGGCCCAAGAAGCTCCGAAGCTGAGTGAGTTTGGTTGCGTCTAGCCAATCACGGATGAATTGGATCTTGGTTGGATCCACATGTATGCCATGATGATCAATTATGTAGACCAAGTAATGGATCCTGTCCAGGCCGAAGGAGAATTTTTCCAAGTTGGCATATTTTGAGAGTGAATCATGAATAAGACAAACTTCCCCATTTGAGAGATGGCCTTCCTGCATTGCTTAACAAAGATCAAGGAAATAGCACTAAGTGGGTCTGCCTCGGGTATCTTGTACAATTTCCTGTTCAAAGTAATAATAACACTATGAGGCCTAGACTCATATACAACATGATGTTTCTAGAAATAAGGTTGGCCCAAAAGAACATCACAAACTTCGAGAGGAGAAACATCACACAATACCTCATCTTTGAAGGTCTTGATGTCGTACGACAATCGACACTGTTGGTTGACGTGGAGATCACTTCCTTGGCAGAGCCATCCAATGGTGTAGGATTGTGGGTGCGGTGATGTCGGCAGGGCCAACTGCTTGACGACCTCTGTTGAGATGAGGTTCTTTTGGCTACCGCTATCCACTATGAAGTGCATTGGGGTTCCTTTTACCCACATCTATGAATGGAAGAGGCGTTCTCCTTCTTATGGCTCATCTGGTTCACCAGGCTGGAGCTTGGTGGTAGCAACGGTGGCACTATGTTCCACATTAATGATCCATCTTCCCCTTTCTAGATTTGGATCAGATTCTGAACTTGCATATGAGTCAGAGGCTTTCACTTTGGCCACCAACAACTGCTTTGAGCAGCGGTCAACAGTGTTATGCCAAGGGATCTTATGGAAGTCGCACCACTTCCTGATATATTTCTCTGTCTTTTTGGTGTCCTTCTTTTCTTGTGGCTTGGACCGGTTGTCCTGATACTATCCATCTTTTCTCTGTCCTTTGTTCTATGGGTTTGGGCAGCCCTTTCTTGGATTTTTTTGTGAGGGGTTCCCAGGCCTAAATTACCACGTCTTTTGTTTGAGCTTCTGCTCGATTTTGAAGGCATATCGGTAGGCCGCACCCAAGGATGAGATGTCCAAAAATTCCATTTCAGTTTAGATGTATCTATGCAGAGCGCCACGATTGTTATCGGACTAATCGATAGGTGCATACACTAACTTATCTCCCTAGATCCACCTAGATATAGAACAAAACACACCAGAACATGACGCTTTCCTTAAGTTTTAGATATTGAATTTATTAACTAAAGAAGGATGGGTGACATACCATTTAAATGTCACTTCGTCTCGCCATCGCCATCCTAGCTCCATTCCAATGCTCATATGATGATGGACTTGCAAAAGAACACAACCAACTAAAGTGATAGTAATAGCATAAACTCAATATAAACCTATGTATATGATCAAGGAATCATACAATAAAACACAACAAGCTTTATAGGAAAGAATCATATTACTGTATCATATTAAATGTGAAAGAGAGATTACAACCATGGCCTTGATGTCATAAGGTCCCTTCCAACTGTCCTTCATTCCCCACACACTTCTTGCTCCAAGGATTCTGAGACCATGGATATAATAGCTACTCACAATTTATCTTGACAAAGCAAATCTCAAAGCCACTCCAACCGAGCTGATAATTCCAAGCCAACAAAATCTCCAAAGCTAACCAAAGCTACAAGCTCAAAAGCTAACTTTCTCCATGAGAGATCCTCTCCTTTTATAAGTTGAAGAGGATAAGGTGAGGAGGTTAGGATGATCCCACTAAATCATGAAAGCGAGTAAGATCCAAACCATTCAGATGCCACCTCACCATGGAAGTTTGTCCTTCTAGAAGATTCCAGAAAACACTCATTTTTCCCACGTGTAGGCATTCTCGCACCTTAGCTATAGAGAAACCTGCGAACATCTCACAACCCAGTTATGGTGAAACCTACGAGAATCAGGCATTCTCGCACCCTGCCTATAGAGCAACCTACGAACTTCCTTTTTTATAGGGTTTTTACAAAGGAGAATCCAACATTTTCTCTCAGGAAAAGTTCTTCTCTCTTCTTTCTTCAGGAACTCAGGCCACTGACCCCTCTGAAGGCAACAGATAGGTTTACATCATTAACGATCATAGGGATGATGAAAATAATGGGTAACAATGATAATTGAGCACCAGATGTCACTCTAAATCTTTGATACCCATCTTGGTGTGCAATGTATGAAAAATATTTGTGAAATCTGGCAATGCTTGGTCTCTTTCTTACCGCAGTGTGGTCCATTTGGTATATAAGTTATCATAACTTCTGATAGGGTAGTATTGTTCCTTAATAGCATATTTGAAGGAATCCCAAGTGGCCATGGATATAAATAATGAGGGTTCCTCTATTTCCTTTTGCTCACAGAAAGTTTCCCACCAATATTTGACACAGGGAACAACTTTGAGGAGCGCAAAAGTAATCTTTTCTCTATTCGAAAAGTTATGGATAGAAAAATACCCTTCTCGTAGATTCAACCACTTGTATACAACATATTTTTCTATCTAACCTTAAAATATAGGAATATCAAATTTTATTTGTACCTTGAAGGGGGCGACGCCTCCTCTTGAAGAAGATACGTCGCCTGTTGGGAGTTGTCGAAGGATTTGCGCGAAAATATCCATCATCTCCTTCCTTTTTTGAGTGAGGGATTCCTCAATAAATAGTTTGAAAGGATATCCTATCCGATCATCTTTATTTTCTCCTATGATGAGAGGTCTCTTGGGTGTGCGAGAGATTTTTTCCTCAAGAGAAACAAGCTCGAGACCCAACTCTTTGTACTTCGACCTCGTTGGGGTCATGCATTAAGACGACAAGGAGTAGACCACTCTGATACCATTGATCTAGATTTTATGACAAGAACGAAATTACTACATATTATTAACAGGTTCTTAACACAAAATAACAGAGATACAGTAAAATTGGTTTCCTATTCAATAAGGAAATATGCTGAAACTGTAAAATGCAGCGGAAACAAGCATGCTGGAATGGTGGTGGCTTATCTTTGAAAAGAGATGTGACGGATGTGCTCATTCGCAAGAAGATGATGAAAATGTGGCTCTGAAGGCCTTCTTACAATAAATAGGAATTCCAAAAACCCTAGACATCCAAAAACCTAAACCTAGGAGATGAAGCGCCAAAAGTCATGTGGGCCCCGTTTGGGTAAGTTAGTACATCAAATTCCCGGGGTCGTAATGTTTGCACACAATCTCCGTTTTAGACATGTGATATCCCTTTGGAAATGTATCATCAAGGAGATTCGATTTGGGGGCCCAATCATGACTTTGTCTATCATTGCGAATCTTGATCTTGAAAAACCTTCATTTAGGCCCTCAAAATGGCCCTGAAAGTTAAAACTGCTAAAAATAGTAAATTGCCAAAATTGTCAGAAAACTGTTTTGAGCCAGTTGGAAGAGGTGGGTGGCCACCGATATCCACCTGGATCAATTCTCTCTCCTTAGGAAGCAATAGTCTCCATTGCATTGAGTTCCCCCATCAGATGAGGAAAGTTCTGCTGAATTTGGCCCTGGGTGAGCCACTTGCCTTGGTGCAAGAGTTGCCCTACTTTGACGACTTGATAAAGATAGATCCTTTGTTGTCGAGTGCCCTTGATATGTGTGTCCAAAATATGATCACTATATTCCTATTGTATGCATTCAGGGTTGAGCTATGTTGGTGTCAGCTGCTCTACTACATCTGAGGTGTCCAATAATGGTGGGAAATAAGGGCAAAGGAGATCCACGTTGAACACTGGGTGTAGGCCAATGTAAGGAGGAATGTTGAGCTCAAAATCATTATCCCCCATGGCCTTTGTGATGGTGTACAACCCATAACAGAGTGGGCGAAGCTTCCGATGGGTTTCTGTAAGGCGTTTTTTTTACAAGTGCAACCAAACTTTGTTTCCCACCTGAAACTTATTTGGCACCCGATGTTTATCATGGCGCTGCTTGTACTTGTCATTAGACTTCTGTAGGATATCCTGAACTTGTTCGTGGATGTGTTGGATCCTCTCAATAAATCAGGTGGCTTTCTCAACTTTAGTTGGAGCATGAGATGAGTCGGTTAAGGTGACTGCAAGGGGAAGTGAAACACTTATGGGACCCAATGGTTGGAATCCCAACCCCATCTGAAAGGGGCTATGGCTGGTTGAAATATGTAGGGCTCGGTTGTAGCTATGTTGGACATAGGGAAGGATCTCATCCCATGTGAGAGGGTGCTTTGAATTATACATGTGAAGGATATGCACAATCATTCGATTGACACCCTCAGTTTTGCCATCTGTCTGGGGGTGGAAGGCTGTGGATTTGTTGAGCTTGGTGTCCATCAGTGACCAGAGGCTCGACTAGAATGTGCTGAGAAATTGACTGTCCCGATCTGAGACAATGGTTCGTGGGATTCCAAAATGTACCAATATTGGTTCAAAGAAGAGTTGGGCAGTGGCCTCTTCTATGATGTTCTTCTTACAGGAAACCAGAATCACCATCTTAGAAAAGCGATCAAAACCACATAAACACAATCATTTCCCCGCTTGGTGGATAGGAGGCCCGACATGTAGTCCATTGAGATGGATTCCCATGGCCTGTCAGGAGTAGGAAGAGGGGTGTACATGCCCTATTTCTTAGTGGTCAGTTTGGAAATAGTGCAGGTAGTGTAGGACCTGATATACTTACTGACCTCTTATCGAAGTTTCGACCAGTAGAAATGTTTCTGTAGCATCGCCACTATCATTTCGAAGTCGAAGTTTCCTGCCACCCGACTGTAGTGGGATTCCCATATCAACTTCTCTCACTCGCTTGATGGAACACAGATATGGCCCAGACGACAAAACAATCCATCCTGAAGATGGAAATTATCAACAATTCCATTTTCACCCAACATTTGGTAGGTGGTGGTGAAGTCCATGTCTATCTCATAGAGTTGGTGCCAACTAGAGGTCTCATGGCTGCAGGAGTCTAGCACCATGGTGAGTGCCGCGACTAGTGGTTTGTTGAGGCAACCAGTGATGAGATTGGTGCTTCTTGTTTTATACTTGATGTTGAGGTGGAATTGCTGCAAGTATGTGGACCACTTTTGATGGTGATCATTCTGCAATTTTCCTTGTGTCTGCATGAACTGCAGTGGCTTACGATCAGTGTGGATGATTGTCTCCTTCCTAAGAATGTAATGTCTCCATTGGAGGAAGGCTTTCACAATGGAGTACATTTGTTTTACATAATAAGGGTACTTACGGACAACATCTGATAGCATCTCACTATGATAAGCCACGGGGTGGCCATGATGAGTGAGAATGGTGCCCAATGCATAGTCTGAAGCATCTGCCTCGATCTCAAAGGGTTGTTGTAGGTATGGTAGTGAAAGTACTGGGGCTAAGCACAAGTGTTGTTTCAAATCATCGAACACTTGTTGCTAGGACTGGCCCCACACAAATTTCTCCTTAACACCACCCTGGGTTATTTGGCTAAGGGCCCATGCAATATGGGAGAATCCCAACACGAACCTACGGTAAAAATTGGCAAGGCCAAAGAAGCTCCGAAGCTCAGTTAGTGTGGTTGGGGCTGGCCAGTCACAAATGACTTGGATCTTGGTTGGATCCACATGTAGGCCATGCTGATCAATTATGTACCCCAGGTAGTCAACCCTTTCCATGCCAAAGGAGCATTTTTTGAAGTTGGCATATAGCTTGTGCTATCGCAGATTGTGCAAAACCTGCTGAATATGTTGCAAGTGTTCGGCCCAAGTCTTGTTGTAAATGAGAATGTCATCCAGATACACCACTACAAAAGTATTGGTGAAGGGTCACAGGATATCGTCCATCATCCTCATGAAAGTGGCTGGAGCATTTGTCAAACTAGAGGGCATGACCAAGCATTCAAAAAGGCCTTCCTTTGAATTGAAGGTGGTTTTCCATACATCTGTCTGTTCTATCGAGACCTGGTGGTATTGGAAATTCAGATCAATCTTACTAAAGTATTTGGCCCCCATGAGTTGATCAAGGAGGTCATCAATTCTGGGAATCGGGTACCAGTTTCTGACTTTGATTTCATTCAGAGCCCAGTAATCAATGCAGAGTCTCCAAGTTCCATCTTTATTCTATACCAGCACGATTGGGCTCCCACAAGGTGATGATATGGGACGGATGTGCCCATTGTGGAGAAGTTCTTGGATCTATCGCTTGATGTCATCATTCTCTAACAGAGAGTGACGATAGACTCTCCCATTGGGAAACAGTGCACCGGGGGTCAGATCGATGGGGTGCTTGACCTGATAGTGCAGAGGTACCCCGATAGGTGAACATAATATATCTGATTATTCTTCCATGACCTTATCTACTTGCTTCTGCTGTGTGGAGAGGTCAGCCGCAGAGACCCTGGAAGTGGCTATGATATTTCAATTATTCTGATAGTGAATCATGAAGAAGACAAACTTACCCATATGAGAGATGACCTTCCTATGTTGCTTAGAAGACATCAAGGAAATAACACTAGGTGGGATTGCCTCAGGTACCATGTAAAATTTCCTATTCAAAGTAATAATAACACTACCAGGCCTAGACTTGTATACAACATGATGTTTCCATAAATAAGGTTGGCCCAAAAGAACATCACAAAATTTGAGAGGAGAAACATCACACAATACCTTGTCTTTGAAGGGCTTGATGCCTTACGACAATCGACACTGTTGGCTGACACTGAGATCACTTCCTTGGCAGAGCCACCCAATGGTGTAGGGTTGTGGGTGTGGTGTTTTCGGTAGGGCCAACCACTTGACAACTTCTGCTGAGATGAGGTTCTTCTAGCTACCGTTATCCACGATGAAGTGCAGTGGGGTGCCTTTTACCCACATCTATGAATGGAAGAGGCGTTCTCCTTCTTCTGGTTCATCTAGTTCACCAGGCTAGAGATTGGTGGTAGCAACGGTGGCACTGGGTTCCATGTCAATGATCTGTCTTCTCCTTTCTGGTTTTGGCTCAGAGTTTGAACCCACATCTGATTTAGAGGCTTTCACTTCGGCTACCAGCGACTGCTTTGAGCGACAGTCAACAGTGTTATGCCAAGGGATCTTATGGAAGTCACACTATTTCCTAGTATCTTTCTTTGTCTTTCATGTGTCCTTCTTTTCTTGCGACTTGTACTGGTTGTACTAATACTGTCCATATTTGATCTGTCCTTTGTTATGTGGGTTTGGACCACCCTTTCTTGGATTTTTTTGTGAGGGGTTCCCAGGCCCAAATTGTCGTCTTTTGTTTGAGCTTCTGCTCGATTTTGACGGCATATTGGTAGGCCGCGCCCAAAGATTAGATGTCCAAAAATTCCATTTCAGTCTGGATGTATCTATGCAGAGTGCCATGATACTTGAGAACCATATGTCACTCTGAATCTTTGATACCCAGCTTGGTGCACAAGGTATGAAAGATATTCATGAAATTTGGCACTGGTTGGTCTCTTTCTTTCCGCAGTGTGGTCCATTTGGTATACAAGTCGTCATAACTTCCAACAGGGTAGTATTGTTCCTTAATAGAATCCCTGAAGGAATCCCAGGTGGCCATGACTATAAATAATGAGGGTTCCTATGTTTTCTTTTTCTCACAGGAAGTTTCCCACCAATCTTTGACATGGGGAATGGCTTTGAGGAGCACAAAAGTAATTTTTTCTCTATTCGAAAAGTTATGGATATAAAAATACCCTTATAGTAGATTCAACCACTTGTATACAACAACTGCGTATATATGACCTTCAAATATAGGAATATCAAAGTTTATTTGTACCTTGAAGGGGGTGTCACCTTCACTTGAAGAAGATGCATCTCCTGTTGGGAGTCATTGAAGGATTTGCACGAAACTATCCATCATCTCGTTCCTTTGTTGCGTGAGGGATTCCTCAATCAACAGTTTGAAAGGATCTCCTGTCCTGTCATCTTTATTTTCTCCTGTGATGAGAGGTCACTTGGGTGTGCAAGAGATCTTGTCCTCAAGAGAAACAAGCTCAAGACCCAACTCTTTATACTCCGACCTCGTTGGGGACATGCATTAAGATGACAAGGAGCAGACCGCTCTGATACCACTGATCCAGATTTTATGAGTAGAATGAAATGACTATAGATTATTAACAGGTGTTTAAAACAAAATAGTAGAGATACAGTAAAATTGGTTTTCTATTCAATAAGAAAATAAGCTGAAATTGTAATATGCAGCGGAAACAAGCTTGCTAGAATGGTGGCGGCTTATCTCTGAGAAGAGATGTGATGGTTGCACTCATTCACTAGAAGATGATTACAATGAGGATTTGAAGGAATTTTTACAATAAACAGTAATGAAAAAAACCCTAGACATCCAAAAACCTAACCCTAGGAGATGAAGCACCAAAAGTCATGTGGGCCCTATTTGGGTAAGTTAGTACATCAACTTCACGTGGTCGTAACTTTTGCATACGATCTCCATATTAGGCATGTGATAACCCGTTGGAAAGGTATCATCGAGGATATTAATTTTTGTGTTTCAATAATGCATTTATATATCATTAAGAAGCTCATTCCATAAAAACCTTAATTTAGGCCCTCAAAATGGCCCCGGAAGTTAAAACTGCTAAAAATAGTAAATTGCCAAAATTGTCAGAACACTATTTTGAGACAGTTGGAAGAGGTGGGTGGCCACTGATATCCACCTATATCAATCCTCCCTCAGGAAGTAATGGTCTCCATTGCGTTGAGTTCCCCCATCAGATGAGGAAATTTATGCTGAATTTGGCTTCGGGTGAGCCACTTGCCTTGGTGCAGGAGTTGCGCTACTTTGACGATTCGATAAAGCTAGATCCTTTGTTGTCGCATGCCC
This sequence comes from Picea engelmannii, assembly GCA_009831015.1. Classification (NCBI taxonomy): domain Eukaryota; kingdom Viridiplantae; phylum Streptophyta; class Pinopsida; order Pinales; family Pinaceae; genus Picea; species Picea engelmannii. The sequence continues at coordinate 1,000,025 of ML780388.1, forward strand.
TTGATATATGTGTCCACAATTTGATCGATGGATTCCTATTGTATGTAGTCAGGGTTGAGCTCTATTGTTGTCAACTGCATTGCTACATCTGAGGTGTCCAATAATGGTGGGAAATAAGGGCAAAGAAAATCCACGTTGAACACTGGGTGCAAGCCAAGGCAAGGAGGAATGTTGAGATCAAAAGCATTATCCCCCATGGCCTTGGTGATGGTGTACGAACCATAATAGAGTGGGAAAAGCTTTCGATGGGGTCCTGTAAGGTGTTCTTTCTGCAAGTGCAACCAAAATTTGTCGCCCACCTAAAACTTATGTGGCACCCAATGTTGATCATGGCGTTGCTTGTACTTGTCATTGGACTTCTGTAAGATATATTGAAACTATTGGCGGATGTGTTGGATCCTCTCAATGAACCGGGTGGCTTTGTCAGCTTTAGTTGGAGCAAGAGATGAGTCGGTCGAGGTGACCGCAAGGGGAAGTGAAACATCTATGGGGCCCAATGGTTGGAATCCCAACCCCACCTGAAACGGGCTGTGGCCGGTTAAGATATGTAGGGCTCGGTTGTAGCTATGTTGGAGATAGGGAAGGATCTCATCCCATGTGCGAGGGTGCTTTGAATTATACATGCAAAGGAAATGAAAAATCATTTGATTGACGACCTCGATTTGGCCATCTGTTTGGTGGTGGAAGGCCGTGGATTTGGTGAGCCTTGTGTCTAGTAGTGACTAGAGGATCGAATAGAATGTGTTGATAAATCGACTGTCCTGATCTGAGAAAATGGTTTGTGGGATTCCAAAATGTACCCAGACTTGTTCAAATAAGAGCTTGGCAGTGGCCTCTACTGTGATGTTCTTCTTGTAGGCAACCAGAATCGCCATCTTAGAAAAGTGATCAACAACCACAAAAACACAATCATTTGCCTGCTTGGTGGACAGGAGGCTCAAAATGTATTCCATTGAGATGGATTCCCATGGCCTATCAGGGGTAGGAATAGGGGTGTACAGGCCCTATTTCTTAGTGGTCAGTTTGGCAATAGCGTAGGCAGTGCAGGACTTGATATACTTGCTGACCTCCTATCGAAGTTTCGGCCAGTAAAAATGTTTATGTAACATCACCATTGTCTTTTCGACGCTGAAGTGTCCTACCACCCGACTCTAGTGGGATTCCCAGATCAGCTTCGCTCACTCGCTTGATGGAACACATATATGGCCCATACAACACAACAATCCATCCTGAAGATGAACATTATCGACAATTGCGTTTGCACCCAACATTTGGTAGGTGATGATGAAGTTCGGGTCTGTCTCATAGAGTTAGGGCCATCCAGAGGTCTCATGTCCGCAAGAGTCTAGTACCGTGGTGAGTGCCATGATTTTTCGTCTGCTGAGGAAACCAACGATGTGATTTGTGCTTCTTGTTTTATACTTGATGTTGAGGTGGAATTGCTACAAGTATGTGGACCACTTTTGATGGTGATTATTCTTCAATTTTCCTTGTGTTTTCATGAACTACAGTGGATTATGATCAATGTGGATGATTGTCTCCTTCCCAAGAATATAATGTATCCATTGGAGGCAGGCTTGCACAATGGAGTAAATTTATTTGTCATAAGTAGGGTACTTACGGACAACATCTGATAGCATCTCACTATGATAGGCCACAGGGTGGACATGCTGAGTGAGAACGACACCCACCACATAGTTTTCAGCATCTTTCTTGATCTCAAAGGGATGTTGCAGGTCTGGTAGTGAAAGTATTGGGGCTGAGCACAAGTGTTGCTTCAAATCATCGAACACTTTTTGTTGGGACCGGCCCCACACAAATTTCTCCTTGCCACCACCTTTGGTTATTTGGTTAAGGGCCCATGCAATATAGCAAAATCCCAACACGAACCTGCGATAGAAATTGGCAAGGATGAAGAAGATTCGAAGCTCAGTGAGTGTGGTTGGGGCTGGCCAGTCACAAATGACTTAGATCTTGGTTGTATCCACATGTACGCCATGCTGATCAATTATATATCCCAGTTAATGTACCATGTCCATGCCGAAGGAGCATTTTTCTAAGTTGGCATATAGCTTGTGCTACCGCAAGGTGTGCAGAACCTATTGAATATGTTGCAAGTGTTTGGCCCAAGTCTTGTTGTAAATGAGAATGTCATCCTGATACACCACTACAAAAGTATTGGTGAAGAGTCACAGGATATTGTCCATCATTCTCATGAAAGTGGCTAGAGAATTTTTCAAACCAAAGGGCATGACCAACCATTCAAAAAGGCCTTCCTTTGACTTGAAGGCAGTTTTCCATACATCTGTCTGTTCTATCGGGACTTGGTGGTAGCTAGACTTAAGATCAATCTTAATGAAGTATTTGTGCCCCATGAGTTGATCAAGCAGGTCGTTGACTCGGGGAATTGAGTATTGGTTTCTAACTGTGATTTTATTCAAAGCCTGATAATGAATGGAAACTCGCCAGGTTCCATCTTTCTTCTGTACCAGCATGATTGGGCTCCCATAGGGTGATGATTTAGGATGGATGTGCCCCTTGTGGAGCAGTTCTTGGATCTATCACTTGATCTCCTCATTCTCTAATAAAGAGTGGCGATAGACTGGCCCATTGGGCAGCGATGCACTGGGGGTCAGATCGATGGGGTGCTTGACCTAGAAGTGCAGAGGTACCCCAATAGGTGAGGAGCAGATATTTGAGTATTCTTCCATGACCTTATCTACTTTCTTATGTTGTGTGGAGAGGTTGGCCTTATAGACCCTAGATGTGGCAATGATATTTCCCTTATTTTGAGAGTGAATAACGAAGAAGACAAACTTCCCCATCTGAGAGATGACCTTCCTGCATTTCTTAGCAGATATCAAGGAAATAGCACTAGGTGGGACTGCCTCAGGTATCCTGTACAATTTCCTATTCAAAGTAATAATAACACTATGAGGCCTAGACTCATATACAACATGACATTTCCATAAATAAGGTTGGACCAAAAGAACATCACAAACTTCGAGAGGAGCAACATAACACAATACCTCGTCTTTGAAGGGCTTGATGCCATATGACATTCGACATTGTTGGCTGACGTGGAGATTTCTTCCTTGGCGGAGCCATCCAATGGAGTAGGGTGGTGGGTGTGGTGTTCTTGGTAGGGCCAACCGCTTGACGACCTCTATTGAGATGAGGTTATTTTGGCTACGGCTATCCACGATGAAGTGGAATGGGGTGCCTTTTAACCACATCTGTGAATGGAAGAGGCGTTCTCCTTCTTTTGGCTCATCTGGTTCACCAGGTTGGAGCTTGGTGGTAGCAACGGTGGCATTGGGTTCCATGTTAATGATCTGTCTTCCCCTTTCTGGTTTTGGCTCAGAGTATGAACCCACATCTGAGTCAAAGGCTTTCACTTAGGCCACCAAGGACTGATTTGAGCAACAATCAGCAATGCTATGCCAAGGGCTCTTATGGAAGTCACAACACTTCCCGGTATGTTTCTTTGTCTTTCCGGTGTCCTTCTTTGCTTGTGTCTTGGACTGGTTGTCCATATACTGTCCATATTTTCTCTGTCCTTTGTTCTGTGGGTTTGGGCTGCTCTTTCCTGGATTTTTTTGTGAGGGGTTCCTAGGCACAAATGGCCGCGTCTTTTGTTTGAGCTTCTGCTCAATTTTGACGGCATATCGGTAGGCCGCTGCTAAGGATGAGAAGTCCAAAAATTCCATTTCGGTCTAGATGTATATATGGATAGTGCCATGATACTTGAGCACCATATGTCACTCTGAATATTTGATACCTAGCTTGGTGCACAAGGTATGAAAGATATTCTTGAAATCTGGCACTGCTTGGTCTCTTTCTTGCCGCAGTGTGGTCCATTTGGTATACAAGTCGTCATAACTTCCGACAGGGTAGTATTGTTCCTTAATAGAATCCTTGAAGGAATCCCAGGTGTCCATGACTATAAATAATGAGGGTTCCTCTGTTTCCTTTTGCTCACAGAAAGTTTACCACCAATCTTTGACATGGGGAACGACTTTGAGGAGCCCAAAAGTAATCTTTTCTCTATTTGAAAAGTTATGGACAGAAAAATACCCTTCTAGTAGATTCAACTTCTTGTCTACAGAATCTGCATCTATCCGACCTTCAAATATAGGAATATCAAAGTTTATTTGTACTTTTAAGGGGGTGGCACCTCCGCTTGAAGAAAATGTGTCGCCTGTTGGGAGCCGTCGAAGGATTTGCATGAAACTATCCATCATCTCATTCCTTTGTTGCATGAGGGCTTCCTCAATCAACAGTTTGAAAGGATATCCTATCCATTCATATTTATTTTCTCCTTCAATGAGAGGTTTCTTGGGTGTGTGATATATTGTGTCCTCAAGAGAAAGAAGCACGAGACCCAACTCTTTGTACTCCAACCTTGTTGAGAACATGCATTAAGACGACAAGGAGCAGACTACTCGGATATCACTGATCCGGATTTTATGAGAAGAATGAAATGACTATATATTATTAACAGGTTCTTAATACAAAATAATAGAGATACAATAAAACTTTTTTTCTATTCAATAAGGAAATAAGCTGAAATTGTAAAATGCAGCGGAAACAAGCTTGCTGGAATGGTGGCGGCTTATCTCTGAGAAGAGATGTGACGGTTACGCTCATTCATAAGAAGATGATTACAATGAGGCTATGAAGGAATTTTTACAATAAAAAGGAATGCCAAAAACAATATACATCCAAAAACCTAACTCCAGGAGATGAAGCCCCAAAAGTCATGTGGGCCCCGTTTGTGTAAGTTAGTACATCAACTTCTCGGGGTCGTAACTTTTGCATATGATCTTTGTTTTAGGCGTGTGATAGCCCGTTGGAAAGGTATCATCGAGGATATTCATTTTGGGGGCTCAATCATGACTTTGGATATCAATGAGAATCTCGATCCCGAAAAACCTTCATTTAGGCTCTCAAAAGTTAAAACTGCTAAAAATAGTAAATTGCCAAAATTATCAGAAAACTATTTTGAGCCTGTTGGAAGAGGTGGTTGGCCATCGATATCCACCTGGATCAATACTCCCTCCTTAGGAACCAATTGTCTCCATTGCATTGATTTCCCCCATTAGATTAGGAAATTTCTACTGAATTTGGCCCCGGGTGAGCCACTTGCCTTGGTGCAGGAGTTGCCTTGCTTTGACAACTTGATAAAGTTGGATCATTTGTTGTCGAGTGACCTTGATATGTGTGTCCACTATTGTATGTATTTGGGGTTGAGCTCTATTGGTATCAACTGCGCTACTACATATGAGGTGTCCAATAATGGTGGGAAATAAGGGCAAAGGAGATCCACGTTGAACACTAGGTGCAGGCCAGGGAAAGGAGGAATGTTGAGCTCAAAAGAATTATACCCCATGGCCTTGGTGATGGTGTACAACCCATAATAGAGTGGGAGAAGCTTTCGATGGGGTCCTGTAAGGTGTTCTTTCTATAAGTGCAACCAAACTTTGTTTCCCACCTGAAACTTATGTGGCACTCGATGTTGATCATGGCGCTACTTGTACTTGTCATTGGACTTCTGTAGGATATCCTGAACTTGTTGGTGGATGTGCTGGATCTGCTCAATGAATCGGGTGGCTTTGTCAGCTTCAGTTGGAGCAGGATATGAGTCGGTCGAGGTGACCGCAAGGCGAAGTGAAACATCTATGGGACCCAATGGTTGGAATCCCAACCCCACTTGAAAGGGGTTGTGGCCAATTGAGATATGCAGGGCTTGGTTGTAGCTATGTTGGACATAGGGAAGGATCTCATCCCATGTGCGAAGGTGCTTTGAATTATACATGCAAAGGATACGCACAATCATTCGATTGATGTCCTCGGTTTGGCCATCTGTCTGGGGGTGGAGGGTCATGGATTTGGTGAGATTGGTGTATAGCAGTGAACAAAGACTCGACCAGAATGTGTTGATAAATTAACTGTACCGATCAGAGACAATGGTTTGTGGGATTCCAAAATGTACTCAGAATCATTCAAATAAGATCTTGGCAGTGGCCTCTATTGTGATGTTCTTCTTGCAGGAAACCAAAATCACCATCTTAGAAAAGTGATCAACAACCACAAAAAGGAAATCATTTCCCCGCTTGGTGGATGAGAGGCCTAACATGTAGTCCATTGAGATGGATTCCCATGGCCTGTCAGGAGTAGGGAGAGGGGTGTACAGTCCATGTTTCTTAGTGGTCAGTTTGGCAATAACATAGGCAGTGTAGGACCTGATATACTTGTTGACCTCCTGTCAAAGTTTCGACCAGTAGAATTTTTTTTGTAGCATTGACATGGTCTTTTCGATGCTAGAGTGTCCTGCCACCCGACTGTCGTGGGCTTGCCAGATCAGCTTCACTCGCTCAATTGATGGAACACAGATATGGCCCAAATGACACAACAATCCATCCTAAAGATGGATATTATCGACAACTATGTTTGCACCCAACATTTGGTAGGTGGTGGCGAAGTCTAGGTCTGTCTCATAGATTTGGGGCCATCCATAGGTATCATGGCTGCAGGATTCTAGCACCGTGGTGAGAGCTGTGACTGGCGGTCTGCTAAGGAAACCAACGATGTGATTGGTGCTTCATGTTTTAAACTTGATGTTGAGGTGGAATTGCTGCAAGTATGTGGACCACTTTTTATGGCAATCATTCTGCAATTTTCCTTGTGTCTGCATGAACTGCAGTGGCTTATGATCAGTGTGGATGATTTTCTCCTTCCCAAGAATGTAATGTCTCCACTGGAGGCAAGCTTGCACAATGGAGTACATTTATTTTTCATAAGTAGAGTACTTACGGACAACATCTGATAGCGTCTCACTATGATAGGCCATGAGGTGGTCATGCTGAGTGAGAACGACACCCACCGCATAGCCTGAAGCATTTGTCTCAATATCAAAGGGTTGTTGCAGGTCTGGTAGTGAAAGTAATGGGGCTGAGCACAAGAGCTGCTTCAAATCATCGAATGCTTGTTTTTGGGACCGACCCCACGCAAATTTTTCCTTACCACCACCCCTGGTTATTTGGCTAAGGGCCCATGCAATATGGGAGAATCCCAACATGAACCTGTGGTAGAAATTGGTAAGGCCCAAGAAGCTCCGAAGCTTAGTGAGTGTGGTTGGGGGTGGCCAGTCACGGATGACTTGGATATTGGTTGGATCCACATGTACACCATGCTGATAAATTATGTAGCCCAAGTAATGGACCTTGTCCACGCTGAAGGATAATTTTTCCAAGTTGGCATATAGCTTGTGTTGTCGCAGGGTGTGTAGAACCTACTGAATCTGATGCAAGTGTTTGACCCAAGTCTTGCTGTAAATGAGAATGTCATCTAGATACACCACTACAAAATTATTGGTGAAGGGTTGCAGGATATCCTCCATCATCCTCATGAAAGTGGTTGGAGCATTTGTCAAACCAAAGGGCATGACCAACCATTCAAAAAGGCCTTCCTTTGACTTGAAGGTGGTTTTCCATACATCTTTCTGTTCTATCGGGACCTGGTGGTAGCCAGACTTTAGATCAATCTTACTAAAGTATTTCCCCCCCATGAGTTGATCAAGGAGGTCGTCGATTTGGGGAATTGGGTACCTATTTCTGACTGTGATTTTATTCAGATCTCGGTAATCAATGAAAAGTTGCCAGGTTCCATCTTTTTTCTATACCAGCATGATTGGGATCTCGTAAGGTGATGAAATGGGATGGATGTGCCCCTCGTGGAGCAGTTCTTGGATCTGTCACTTGATCTCCTCATTCTCTAAAAGAGAGCAGTGATAGACTGGCCCATTTGGCAGCGTCGCACCAGGGGTCAGATCAATGGGGTGCTTGACTTGGCAGTGTAGAGGTATCCCGGTAGGTGAGGAGAAGATATCTGAGTATTGTTCCATGACCTTATCTACTTGATTCTGCTGTGTGGAGAGGTTGACCACAGAGACCCTGGACGTGGCTATGGTATTTCTCTTATTCTGAGAGTGACTCACAAAGAAGAGAAACTTCCCTGTCTGAGAGATGACCTTCCTGCATTGCTTAGTATAGATCAAGGAAATAGCACTAGGTGGGACTGCCTCGGGTATCCTGTACAATTTCCTGTTCAAAGTAATAATAACACTACGATGCCTAGACTCATATACAACATGACATTTCCATAAATAAGGTTGGCCCAAAATAACATCACAAACTTCAAGAGGAGAAACATCACAAAATACCTCGTATTTGAAGGGCTTGATGTCGTACGACAATCGACACTATTGGCTGTTGCAGAGATCGCTTCCTTGGCAGAGCCATCCAATGGTTTAGGGTTGTGGGTGCGGTGTTGTTGGAAGGGCCAACCACTTGATGACCTATGCTAAGATGAGGTTCTTATGGCTACCTCCATCCATGATGAAGTGCAGCGGGATGCCTTTTACCCACATCTATGAATGGAAGAGGTGTTCTCCTTCTTTTGGCTCATCTAGTTCACCAGGCTAGAGCTTGGTGGTAGAAATGGTGGCACTGGGTTCTGTGTCACTGATCCATATTCCCCTTTCTGGTTCTGTCTCAGAGTCTGAAACCGCATCTGAGTCAGAGGATTTTACTTCGGCCACCGGTGACTGCTTTAAGAAAAAATCAACAGTGTTATGCCAAGGGCTCTTATGGAAGTCACACCACTTCTCGATACATTTCTTTGTCTATCCGGTGTCCTTCTTTGCTTTCATATTGGACTGATTGTCCTGATACTGTGAATCTTTGCTCTGTCCTTTGTTCTATGGGTTTGGGCCACCCTTTCCTGGCTTTTGTTGTGTGGGGTTCCCCAGCCCAAATTGTTGGGTCTTTTGTTTGAGCTTCTGCTCGATTTTGATGACATATCGGTAAGCTGCGCCCAAGGATGAGATGTCCAAAAATTCCATTTTGGTTTGGATGTATCTATGCAGAGTGCTGCAATACTTGAGTACCAGATGTCTCTCTAAATATTTGATACCCATCTTGGTGCGCAAGGTATGAAAAATATTCATGAAATCTGGCATTGCTTGGTCTCTTTCTTGCTACAGTGTGGTCCATTTGGTATACAAGTCATCATAACTTCCGACAGGGTAGTATTGTTCCTTGATAGAATCCCTGAAGGAATCCCAGCTGGACATGACTATAAATAATGAGGGTTCCTCTGTTTCCTTTTGATCACAGAAAGTTTCCCACCAATCTTTGACATGGGGAATGACTTTGAGGAGCGCAAAAGTAATATTTTCTCTATTCGAAAAGTTATGGATAGAAAAATACCCTTCTAGTAGATTCAACCACTTGTCTACAACATCTTCATCTATCTAAACTTCAAATATAGGAAATTCAAAGTTTATGTGTACCTTGAAGGGGGTGACCCCTCCGCTCAAAGAAGATGCACCGCCTGTTGGGAGCCATCGAAGGATTTGCGCGAAACTATCCATCATCTCATTCCTTTGTTGCGTGAGGGATTCCTCAATCAATAGTTTTAAAGGATCTCCTATCCCATCATATTTATTTTCTCCTACAATTATAGGTCGCTTGGGTGTGCGAGGGATTTTGTCGTCAAGAGAAACAAGCTCGAGACCCAACTCTTTGTACTTCGACCTCATTGGGGACATGCATTAAGACGATAAGGAGCAGACCACTCTGATACCACTGATATGGATTTTATGAGCATAATGAAATGACTACAGGTCATTAACAGGTGCTTAAGAAAAAATAATAGAGATACAGTAAAACTGGTTTTCTATTCAATAAGGAAATAAGTTGAAACTGTAAAATGCAGCGGAAACAAACTTGCTGGAATGGTGGTGACTTATCTCTGAGAAGAGATGTGACGGCTGCTTTGATTCATAAGAAGATGATTACAATGAGGCTCTGAAGGCATTTTTACAATATAAAGGAACGCCAAAAACCCTATACATCCAAAAACTTAACCCTAGGAGATGAAGTGCCAAAAGTCATGTGGGCCCCATTTGGGTAAGTTAGTACATCAACTTCCTGGGGTTGTAACTTTTGCATACGATCTCTATTGTAAGCATGTGATAGCCCATTGGAAAGGTATTGTCGAGGATATTCATTTTGGGGGCTCAATAATGCCTCAATATATGATTGAGAAACTTGATCCCTTAAAACCTTCATTTAGGCCCTCAAAATGGCCCCAGAAGTTAAAACTGCTAAAAATAGTAAATTGCCAAAATTGTCAGAAAATTGTTTTGGGCCAGTTGGAAGAGGTGGGTGGCCACTGATATCCACCTGGATCAGATTTTCTGAAATAATCTCAAATATGTTGAATTCAAGAAGGTCATAGCTCAGATCTAATGCAATAAGATTGGATTTGTTGCATGCAAGAAAGATTCATTGCATGCACTCCAGAATACGTTGCCAATATAAATCCACGCTATATATCTTATCTAAATATGATTGAACCTGAACCTTGATGAATCTTGATGAAGAATCTTATCTAATCCTATACTATGAATCTTGATGAAGAATCTTGGTGATTCTTCCGATGGACTAGGGTGTGTCTCTCAACACCGAAATCTATCAATGGTGGTGGTTTCCTCCATAAATCAACAAAACATGAAGAATGTCACCATACTTCTTCTCTAATGTCTAATTCTCAAATCAACTCATGAATAATGGTGAATTAGATCGACTTTTCTCCTTTATACTCCCCTCCTCATCTAATTTCCCATTCACTTTATTAATTAAGTGACTTTTCCCTAAGTTTCGACTTAATAATCACTTAAGTCACTTAAAACACCTTTTTGCTTCTTATTTCACAGTCACTTTGATTAATTAAGTGATTTTTCCTAAGTTTCATCTTAATAACCATCTAATTCCACATTCACTTTAATTAATTAGTGACTTTTCCTAAGTTTTATATTTAATTATTCTTTTAAGTCACTTAATCACCTTTTTCCACTTTATTACTTAATGTTAGTTTCAAATTAGGATTTTCTAGTAAATGACACTAAATAATTCTTTTGTTCCCTTTTTCTCCCAACTATAGCCTACAAGAATCAGTATAAGCTATTGATTCGCTCCTCCTGGAGTCTCGGTTGATTGCAATTATAACAAATGATTGGTCCTCTACCAAATCCACTTCATCCTCGACCTTTACCGAATCCTCCTTGTCCACCCTGGTTAAATCCTCTCACAGTATTGTACTGTGGAACTCCTCCTTCTACTATGGCATTTTATTCTTGGATTTTGTACGCATCCAAAGTGTTCTCTCTCATTAAGTCGAATGCACGAAAATCTTTCTCATTGTGTCCTACAGTTTTGAAAAAATCAGATGCAGGAGCATCGTACAAAGCCAAAGCACGCTCCTAGCCAAAGGAACAACTGAACACGTGGATGAAAAAAGACACATTTTTATGAAAATGTTTTGAATTTTGAAATCTGAAGCATTAATGTAATAGCTAGGATAAGCATACCTACATTTATATCTTGGAGTTGTGAACAGATCTTGAGTGATTTCTCTCATTTGTCGGATCTAATAGACATTTAAGTCTGTTTAATGAAGGTAGGTGGATGTAATTTAATAGATTAGACAGTTTAAGAGCGTAGGAGGGAAAACGGATTTTAGACACCCTCACCCTTGTATCATTGTAACATTAAGATGATCATTCAGAATTCATAAGATGTAGAGCTATAACAAAGAGCTATAGAGAAGAACCCATGTATAGGAGCACTTGAGTTAATATATGAGACTTTGACTCAAATTTCATGGTGTTATGATGCTTACTGTTTACATTAGTTAAATGGTATGTTTACGGTTGTTTTGTTTCTTTGTTATGCATTTATCCCAATGTTGTATTGTGTGTATGATTTCATGTTGAATGTATGAAGTCCCTGAAAGAGGAAGAATGAGTTTCAATTGTTTCTCTCCCTAAGAATTCCTGCAAGGACTGTAGTGAACGTCCACAAGGTGTACGTTGACGAGGGTCTGAGTTTTATCTCAGAAAGCTCAGGAGAGATATCATTGTTCTCATACCAGCAGAGGTGTGGGTGAAGCACATAGCTATGCAAGGTGTGTGTAGGCTGGTTGAAATCTTTGAACTTATCAACCAAGGGGAAAGTTGAAGGACTATTGTTGCAAGAGTGCACAGGGTTGAAGATTCAAATAACCAGAGGTTATTTGAAGGTTTGCCACAAGGAGTGTGAGCAGGGATTCCTTTTGGAGAATTGAATTTTCAAGCAAGAGATCAGGAGGGATAGTACCTTTGAAGTGTTCAAAGTGAGGCAGAGATTGAAATCATCTCGCAGAAGTCAAGTTCAGGTGGAAGGATGCCAAGTCATTTTGTCTGAAGATCCTTGAGAAGAGTGAACGGACGACGAGAGGCCTTCTTGAAAGAAGTGTCGGAAGTTGCGAGAGTCGTTGGATCTTGCAGAGTTGAAAGGTGGTTAGAGGACAGTGAAACCCATCACCTAGGATTCAAAGGTCAATATGAGCCGTTGATCTCATTTCAACCCACGTCGTTGGATCATTTCGTGAATTCAGGGTTCGTGAGTTTGGAGGGCAGACCAAATTCTTGGTTTCGTGAAGTCCCGAGTTGCGAGGAGCAGGGAAGGAGATCTAGACCGTTGGATCCAAGCCATGGGAGAACCATTGGATCAAAATCTTCGTGGGGTATTGTGTATCAGGGGTTCGGGGGTTGAAAGAATTTATTTTTGACTACGAAGGTGTGAAGTGTCGAGAACTGAAGGCTCATATGAATACGTAACACATCCGTTAGGTGGGGCCACAAGGTTGACAGGTGGCACAACAAAAAGCACCTAGAGAAAGGTGGAAGCGGGTGATAGGTGGAGGATACACATCGCATGGGAAGGAGTCAACCCATTGTTGACTTATCACATCTCGGGGATTCGCAAAGGAGGAGCATGAGGGCTCAACACTCCAAATCCTGAAGTTGCAAGTTGCGAGGGGTGCTAGAGTTAGGCCCTAGTCGACGATCACTTGTAGAGGCGCTAGCGAGGAAGGAGCCATACCTGTATCACATCTCGGGTATTGGAGGTTTGGATTCGAGGGTATTTGACTCACGAACTCGTGAGATTGCGAGTCACGAAAGACGCTTGCGCTAAGGCTTGGGTTGTGGTCGCATGGAGACGTAAGGCTTGCACTTGGTGTTAAGTTGTGCAAGGCAGGTTTTCACGAAGGACCTATGGATCAGATTCGTTGAAGGTTCCAGTAGGGAACCAAAGGACCCACTTCGGCTCAAGTAAAATTTAGAATGATCTTGTGCGAATATCAGACAGAGGGTCGGGGGTCTACGTTAGTTGTGGTATCAGAGCCTAGAACAATTTCTTTTCTTTCTGTAGTAGAGAGAAGGGAGAAAATTTTACAGCCATGCCCCTGAGAAAAAGAGATAGGCCATTACTTGATCCAGTAGTGGAAAGGAAAATGCTCGAATTACATGCCAAGCTTGATGCTATGGAGACAGCACAAAGGTGCGCAGTTGACGTTGGGGATATCAGCGAAGCTGAAAGTGAAAATGACGCTGGAAACGAAGAAGAAGAAGTTACAGTCGAAGATGTTGCAGAAGAACACCTATTCAAGGTTGTTGCAAGGATAGGTGCCAGAGAAAAAATGGACATTCCAGTGTATGAGGGAAACTTGGATGTTGAAGAGCTTCTAGACTGGATTAGAGCTCTAGACAAATACTTCGACTATGAGGATGTCGAGGAAGACAAGAAATTCAAACATGCCATTACTAGACTAAAAGAGCATGCATCGCTATGGTGGGATGAATTGCAGGTTGATAGACGCTGCAAGGGAAAGAAGAAAACCAAAAGCTGGGATAGAATGGTTGCAAAGATGAAATCCAAGTTTATACCCAGGGATTATCAAATCACTCTGTTTCGAGGGATGCATAATTTGAGATAGAAGTTGATGTCAGTGAAAGAATACACTGAAGAATTCTACAGGATAAACATTAGAGCAGGTCATCGAGAAAGCGATGATGAAAAATTTGCCAGGTACATGAATGGTCTGCGATATGACATTCAAGATGAGATGAGCATGATGACCATTTGAAATGTGGAATATGCTTATCAGATGGCTCTGAAAGATGAAGAGAAGTTGAGCCAGAAGAAAGGTCAAAGAGGATGAGGTAGAAGTCAAATCAAAGGCAAGACAATTGCCCAGGACAGAATTCAAAAAACTAAGGAGGAGGAGAAGAAACCTCAAACTCAACCTGAGAGGGGAGGAAGCTCACAGGGAAGGAAATATGCTGATAGAAACAAATTTCCTCGAGCCATAGGAAGAGGAAGAGGTAGAGGAGGCGAAGTGAAATTCTTTGTCAGTGGAAAAATCAGACATAAATCCTATGAGTGTCCATATAATAAGAAAGATGGTGGTGAAACTCACCTTGTCGAAGCTCAAGGATGGAATGCTGAGGAAAAAGACGCTGAGGGCGAAAGATCCTTAATGATGAGGAAAGTTCTCTTGAAGCCAGAGAAGGAACCAAAGAACTCGACCCAAAGAAACAGTTTGTTTAGGACTGCTTGCAAAACTAAGGATAGAGTATACAAAGTCACAGTGGCCAGCGGTAGCATAGATAATCTCGTATCTATAGATATGGTAGAAACACTGGAGCTAGAGACTGTTGCACATCCAAGCCCATACAGAGTTTTGTGGCTACAAAAAGAACATCAGGTAAATGTCACTAAACAATGTTTAGTTGAATTTAAAAGAGGAGGATATAAAGATGAAATATTATGTGATGTCATTCCCATGGATGTTTGTCATCTATTGCTGGGTAGGCCATAGAAATATGACAAAAACGTGGTTCATGATGGGAGAAAGAACATGTACACCCTGGAGAAAAATGGTAGGACTCACATGTTGTTGCCGATTAAGGATAAAGAGGTGAAAACAGAAATGAGCAACACTATACTTCTCATGAGTGGGAAGGAACTTCTTAATGAGGTTAAGAAGAAGAAAGACACACAATTTATTGTGGTCAGGAAGCCCAAAATTGTTTTGACTAGTATGAGAATAGATGATCTATCAGAAGAAATTTAGGAGTTGCTGGAAGAATTTGCTGATATAGTAGTGGACGAACTACCTTGTTCGTTTCCACCTATCACGAGTATAAGTCATCATATCGATCTTATACTTGGAGCCAGTTTATCGAACAAAGCAGCGTATAGGTTGACACCACAGGAAAATGAAGAAGTTAAGAGACAAGTCCAAGACTTAATGGACAAAGGATTGATTCGGGAAAGCTTGAGTCCATGCGTTGTTCCGATAGTGCTTAGCCCAAAGAAAGATGGAGGCTGGAGAATGTGTACAGACTCAAGGAAAATCAATAAGATTACCATCAGATACAGATTTCCATTGCCAAGGATGGATGACTTGATGGATTGCTTGAGTGGAGCAAGATTTTTTTCAAAGATTGATTTGAAAAGATGGTATCATCAAATTTGAATGAGAGAAGGTGATGAATGGAAGACAACATTCAAGATGAATGAAGGGCTATATGAATGGCTTGTCATGCCATTTGGCTTAACGAATGCACCCAGTACTTTAATGAGGTTGATGAATGAAGTCTTGAAGGATTTCATTGGGAAATTCGTCATTGTATATCTTGATGATATATTAATTTTTAGCAAAACAAAAGCAGAGCACTTAAAGCATTTAGCTGCAGTAATGAGGAGATTACAGCAAGAGAAATTGCTGATCAATATGAAGAAATCATCATTTATGAGGACATAACTCATTTATTTGGGTTTGTTTGTATCTACAAATAAACTGAAAATGGATCCGGGAAAGATAGAGGCGATTAAGGATTGGCCATCGCCGAAGAGTATATTTGAAGTACGAAGCTTCCATGGTTTGGCTAGCTTCTACAAGAAATTTATCTGAAAATTTAGTGGAATTAGTGCACCGATGATGGATATGGTGAAGAAAAGACATAAATATTTTCACTGGACAGAGGAAGCAGGGAAGAGCTTCAAGTTACTGAAGAAGAAGATCATTGAGCAACCAATTCTGGTTTTGCCAGATTTCAGCAAGACATTCCAGGTCAGGTGTGATGCGAGTGGATTTTCAATTAGAGCGGTCTTGAGCCAAGATGATAGGCAGATTGTGTACTTCAGTGAAAAACTAAATGAAGCAAAGATTAAGTACTCCACCTATGAAAACGAATTCTATGCAGTCATACAAGTGCTGAAGAAATGGAGACACTATTTGGTTCCCAAGGAGTTTGTTTTGTACATCGATAATCACGCTTTACAATTCGTGACCTGACAGGAGAAGTTGAACCAAAAACATGCTAAATGGGTTGAATACATGTAGAATTTTACTTTTGTGATTAGCATATTTCTGGAACTGCTAACAAAGTTGTTGATGCTTTGAGCAGGAAATGTTTGCTTATGCAGGAATTCAGAGTCAAGACTTTGGATTTTGATAACCTCAAAGAAATGTATAGAGATGATCCAGAATTCAAGGAGGCATATGAGGCATCTGAGAATCCAATTATCAGAGATAGAAGCCAATGGATTGAATACATGCTCCAGGATGGATTATTGTTCAGGGGAAATCAACTATGTATTCCAAAATGCTCCATGAGGGAGAATTTGCTGAAGGAAAAACACAGTGGAGGATTGGCTGGACATTTCGATCATGACAAGATGTTCTCAAAGTTGAATGGCTCATATTTTTGGCCAGGGATGAGGACAGATGTCAAGAAATTTGTGGACAGGTGCAGAATTTGTCAGCACACGAAAGGAAAAAGGCAAAACACATGGTTATACCAACTGTTACCCATTTCTGAAAAGCCATGGGACGTAGTGAGCATGGATTTTATATTGGGGCTGCCAAGGACACATAGAGGATATGATTCAATCTTTGTGGTTGTCGACAGATTTTTAAAAATGGCACATTTCATACCATGCTAGAAAACCAGTGACGCAACTAATATTGCGAACATATTTTTCAAGGAAGTCGTCAGACTTCACAGTTTTCCAAAGAGTATCATGTCTGATTGAGATACCAAGTTCGTGGGACATTTCTGGAGGACCTTATGGAAGAAGCTGGGGACAAACTTGTCTTTTAGCTCAACATATCATCCTCAGATGGATGGACAGACAAAGGTCGTGAACAGGAGCTTGGGATATTTGTTAAGAAGCTTAGTGACTGAACACCATAGTCAATGGGATCACATTCTGCCACAGGAAGAATTTGCTTACAATGATTCACTCAATAGAAGCATAGGGCAGAGTCCATCACTGATTGTATATGGAATGCAGCCAAGGGGAGTTTCTGAATTGAAATATTCAAAACAAAATGAATTAAGGAGTGCTAGTGCAGAGGACTTTGCATAAGGAATGAAGGAGCTTCACATCCAAGTTAAGGAGCGATTGAAGAGTTCAAGTCAAGAATACAAGCGGAGAGAAGATGAACACAGGCGAGAACTTCAATTTGAAGTTGGTGATCTGATTCTTGTACATCTGAGGAAGGAGAGGTTCCCAAGGGGAACATATAACAAACTGAAGATGAAAAAGATTGGACCATGCAAAGCCATAAGGAAATTTGGGGCAAACACATATGATATTGAATTACCTGATGGGGTCATAATCTCACTGATATTCAATGTCGTGGATTTGTACCCTTACAGAGATGAAGAAGCAGGAGCAAAGGATGAGTAGGAAGAAGTCCAATGGATAAAATAAATGCCTGTAGTTGAAATGCCACGGATGGAAAGCATAATTGACAAGAAGATTACCAAAAAGACCAGGAGAAAGGAGTATTTTGAATACTTGGTCAAGTGGAAGGGACATCCAGTGGAAGATGCCAGTTGGGAGGATGAAGCAGAAATTCAAAAGCATGGACAGACCGTGCAAGAGCTCATGAAAAGGAGTTCATGAAAATTTTCAAGCGAGGGAGTATGATGCAGGAGCATCGTACAAAGCCAAAGCACGTGCCTAGCCAAAGGAACAACTGAACACGTGGATTAAAAAGGACTCGTTTTTATGAAAACGTTTTGAATTTTGAAATCTGAAGCATTAATGTAATAGCTAGGAGAAGTGTACTTACATTTATATCTTGGAGTTGTGAATAGAGCTTGAGCGATTGCTCTCATCTGTCGGATGTAATAGGCATTTAAGTCTGTTTAATGAAGGTAGGTGGATGTAATTTAATAGATTAGACAATTTAAGAGCATAGGAGGGAAAATGAATTATAGACACCCTCACCCTTGTATCATTGTAACATTAAGATGATCATTCAGAATTCATAAGCTGTAGAGCTGTAGCAGAGAGCTGTAGAGAAGAACCCATGTATAGGAGCACTTGAGTTAATATATAAGACTTTGACTCAAATTTCATGGTGTTATGATGCTTACTGTTTACATTAGTTAAATGGTATGTTTATGGTTGTTTTGTTTCTCTGTTATGCATTTATTCCAATGTTGTATTGTGTGTATGATTTTATGTTGAATGTATGAAGTCCCTGAAAGAGGAAGAATGATTTTCAATTGTTTCTCTCCCTAAGAATTCCTACAAGGACTGCAGTGAATGTCCGCAAGGTGTGTGTTGACGAGGGTCTAAGTTTTATCTCAGAAAGCTCAGGAGAGATATCATTGTTTTCATACTAGCAGAGGTGTGGGTGAAGCACAAAGCCGTGTAAGGTGTGCGCAAGTTGGTTGAAATCTTTGAACTTATCAACCAAGGGGAAATTTAAAGGAATACTATTGCAAAGAGTGCACAGGGTCGAAGATTCAAATAACGAGAGGTTATTTGAAGGTTTTCTACAAGGAGTGCGAGTAGGGATTCCTTTTGTAGGCTTGAATTTGCAAGCAAGAGCACAGGAGGGATAGTACCTTTGAAGTGTTCAAAGGGAGGCAGAGATTGAAATCATCTTACAGAAGTCAAGTTCAGGTGGAAGGATGCCATGTCATTTTGGCTCGAGATCCTTGAGAAGAGTGAACAGACAACGAGAGGCCTTCGTGAAAGAAGTGTCGAAGTTGCGAGAGTCATTGGATCTTGCAGAGTTGAAAGGTGGTTAGAGGTCGGTGAAACCCATCACCCAGGATTCCAAGGTCAATATGAGCCGTTGATCTTGTTTCAACCCACGTCGTTGGATCATTTCACAAATTTGGGGTTCGTGAGTTTGGAGGGTAGACCAAATTCTTGGTTTCGTGAAGTTTCGAGTTGCGAGGAGCAAGGAAGGAGATCTAGACTATTGGATCCAAGCCATGGGAGAATTGTTGGATCAGAACCTTCACTGGGTATCGTATATCGGGGGTTGAAAGAATTTATTTTCAACTACAAAGGCGTGAAGTGCCAAGCGTCGAGGGCTCGTACGAATACGTAGCACATCTGTTAGGTGGGGGCATGTGGTTGACAGGTGGCGTAACAACAAGCACCCAGAGAAAGGTGGAAACGCGTGATAGGTGGAGGAAACATGTCGCATGGGAAGGAGTCAACCCATTGTTGACTTATCGCATCTCGGGGATTCGCAAAGGAGGAGAACGAGGGCTCACCACTCCAACGAGCGAAGTTGCGAGTTGCGAGGGGTGCTAGAGTTAGGCCCTAGCTGACGGTCTCTTGTAGAGGCGCTAGTGAGGAAGGAGCCATACATGTATTGCATCTCGGGTATTAGAGGTTTGGATTCAAGGGTCTTTGACTCACGAACTCGCGAGATCGCGAGTCACAAAAGGTGCTTGCACTAAGGCCCAGGTTGTGGTTGCATGAAGACGTAAGGCTCGCACCTGGTGTTAAGTTGCATAGTGCAGGTTTTCACGAAGGACCTGTGGATTAGATTCGTTGAAGGTTCTAGCAGGGAAGCAAAGGAGCCACTTCGGCTTGAGTAAAATTTAGAACGATTCTGTGCGGATCTCAGACAGAGGGTCAGGGGTTTGTGTCAGTTGTTGTATCAGATCCTAGAACAATTTCTTTTCTTTTTGTAGCAGTGAGAAGGGAGAAAATTTTACAGCCATGCCCCCAAGAAGAAGAGATAGGACATTACCTGATCCATTAGTGGAAAGGTAAATGCTCGAATTGTGTGCCAGGCTTGATGCTATGGTGATAGAAAAGAGGCGTACAGTTGATGCTGGGGATATCAACAAAGCTGAAAGTGAAAATGAAGCTGGAAACGAAGGAGAAAAAGTTGCAGTCGAAGATGCTGCAGAAGAAGGCCTATTTAGGGTTGTTGCAAGGATAGGTGCCAGAGAAAAAATGGACATTTCAGTGTATGAGGGAAACTTGGATGTTGAAGAGCTTCTAGACTGGATTAGAGCTCTAGAAAAATACTTCGACTACGAGGATGTCGAGGAAGACAAGAAAGTCAAACATGTTGTTACTAGACTAAAAGGGCATACATCACTATGGTCGGATAAACTGCAGGTTGATAGATGCTGCAAGGGCAAGCAGAAAATCAAAAGCTAGGATATAATGGTTGCAAAGATGAAAGCCAAGTTTATACCCAGGGATTATCAAATCACTCTGTTTTGAAGGATGCAGAATTTGAGACAGAAGTTGATGTCAGTGAAAGAATACACTGAAGAATTCTATAGGATAAACATCAGAGTAGGTCATTGGGAAAGCGATGATGAAAAAGTTGCCAGGTACATGAATGGTCTACGATATGACATTCAAGATGAGATGAGAATAATGACCATTTGAAATGTGGAATATGCTTATCAGATGGCTCTGAAAGATGAAGAGAAGTTGAGCTAGAAGCAAGGTCAAAGAGGCCGAGGTAGAAGTCAAATCAGAGGTAAGACAATTTCCCATGACAGAATTCATAAACCTAAGGAGGGGGAGAAGAAACCTCAAACTCAACCTGATGGGGAGGAAGCTCACAGGGAAGGCAGTATGCTGATAGAAACACATTTCCTCGAGTCAGAGGAAGAGGCAGAAGAGGCGAAGTGAAATGCTTTGTCTGTGGAAAAATCAGACATAAATCCCATGAGTGTCCAGATAATAAGAAAGATGGTGGTGAAACTCACCTTGAAGAAGCTCAAGGATGAAATGTTGAGGCAGAAGACACTGAGGGTGGAAGATCCTTAATGATGAGGAAATTTCTCTTGAAGCCAGAGAAGGAACCAGAGAACTCAGCCCAAAGAAACAGTCTGTTTAGGACTGTTTGCAAAAATAAGGATAGAGTATGCAAGGTCATTGTGGACAGCAATAGAAAAGATAATCTCGTATCTATAGATATGGTAGAAAAGTTGGAGCTAGAGACTATTGCACATCCAAGCCCATACAAAGTTTCGTGGCTACATAAAGGACATCAGGTAAATGTCACTAAACAATGTTTAGTTGAATTTAAAATATGAGGATATAAAGATGAAATATTATGTGATGTCATTCCCATGGATGTTTGTCATATATTGCTGTGTAGACCATGGAAATATGATAGAAACATGGTTCATGATGGGAGAAAGAACACGCACACCCTGGAGAAAAATGGTAGGACTCACATGTTGCTGCCGATTAAGGATAAAGAGGTGAAAACAGAAATGAGAAACATTGTACTTCGCTTCAGTGGGAAGGAACTTCTTAATGAGGTTAAGAAGAAGGAAGACACACAATTTATTGTGGTCAAGAAGCCCAAAATTGTTTTGACCAGTATGAGAATAGATGATCTATTAGAAGAAATTCAGGAGTTGCTGGAAGAATTTGTTGATATAGTAGTGGACGAACTACCTTGTTTGTTGCCACCTATCAGGAGTATAAGTCATCATATCGATCTTATACCTGGAGCTAGTTTACTGAACAAAGCAGTGTTTAGGTTAACACCACAGGAAAATGAAGAAGTTAAGAGACAAGTCCAAGACTTAATGGACAAAGGATTGATTTAGGAAAGCTTGAGTCCATGCATTGTTCCGACAATGCTCAGCCCAAAGAAAGATGGAGGCTGGAGAATGTGTACAGAATCAAGGGAAATCAATAAGATTACCATCAGATATAGATTTCCATTGCCAAGGATGGATGACTTGATGGATTGCTTGAGTGGAGCAAGATTTTTTTCAAAGATTGATTTGAAAAGAGGGTATCATCAAATTCGAATGAGAGAAGCTGATGAATGGAAGACAACATTCAAGATGAATGAAGGGCTATATGAATGGCTTGTCATGCCATTTGTCTTAACGAATGCGCCTAGTACTTTCATGAGGTTGATGAACGAAGTCCTGAAAGAATTCAATGGGAAATTCGTCATTGTATATCTTGATGATATATTAATTTTTAGCAAAACAAAAGCAGAACACTTAAAGCATTTAGCTTCAGTAATGAGGAGATTACAACAAGAGAAATTGTTGATCAATACGAAGAAATCGTCATTTATGAGGACGAAACTCATTTATTTGGGTTTTGTTGTATCTGGAAATAATCTGAAAATGGATTTGGAAAAGATAGAGGTGATTAAGGATTGGCCATCGCCAAAGAGTGTATTTGAAGTACGAAGCTTCCATGGTTTGGCTAGCTTCTATAGGAAATTTATCCAAAACTTTAGTGGAATTACCGCACCGATGATGGATATGGTGAAGAAAAGACATAAATCTTTTCACTAAATAGAGGAAGCAGAGAAGAGCTTCAAGCTGCTGAAGAAGAAGATCACTGGGCAACCAATTCTGGTTTTTCCATATTTCAGCAAGACATTCCAGGTTAGGTGTGACATGAGTGGATTTGCAATTGGAGTGGTCTTGAGCCAAGATGATAGGCAGATCACGTAATTTAGTGAAAAACTGAATGAAGCAAAGATTAAGTACTCCACATATGACAAAGAATTCTATGCAGTCATACAAGCGCTGAAAAAATGGAGACACTATTTGGTTCCCAAGGAGTTTGTTTTGTACAACGATAATCACTCTTTACAATTCATGACTCGACAAGAGAAGTTGAACCAAAAACATGCTAAATGAGTTGAATACATGCAGAATTTTACTTTTGTGACTAACCATATTTCTGGAACTGCTAACAAAGTTGTTGATGCTTTGAGCAGGAAATGTTTGCTTATGCAGGAATTCAGAGTCAAGACTTTGGGTTTTGATAACCTCAAAGAAATGTACAGAGATGATCCAGACTTCAAGGAGGCATATGAGGCATCTGAGAATCCAATTCTCAGAGATAGAAGCCAATGGAATGAATACATGATCCCGAATGGATTATTGTTTAGGGGAAATTAGGTATGTATTCGAAAATGCTCCATGAGGGAGAATTTGTTGAAGGAAAAACACAGTGGAGGATTAGCCGGACATTTAGGTCATGACAAGATGTTCTCAAAGTTGAATGGCTTATATTTTTGGCTAGGGATGAGGACAGATGTCAAGAAATTTGTGGACAAGTGCAGAATTTGTTAGCACACGAAAGGAAAAAGGCAGAACACAGGGTTATACCAACCATTACCCATTCCTGAAAGGTCATGGGATGCAGTGAGCATGGATTTTATATTGGGGCTGCCAAGAACACAAAAAGGATATGATTCAATCTTTGTGGTAGTCGACATATTTTTAAAAATGACACATTTCATACCATGCTAGAAAACCAGTGACGCAACTCATATTGTGAACATATTTTTCAAGGAAGTCGTCAGACTTCACGGTTTTCCAAAGAGTATCATGTATAATCGAGATACCAAGTTCGTGGGACATTTCTGGAGGACCTTATGGAAGAATCTGGGGACAAACTTGTCTTTTATCTCAACATATCATCCTCAGACGGATGGTCAGACAGAGGTCGTGAACAGGAGCTTGGGAGATTTGTTAAGAAGCTTAGTGACTGAACACCACAGTCAATGGGATCACATTCTACCACAGGCGGAATTCGATTACAATGATTCACTCAATAGAAGAACAGGGAAGAGTCCATTCCATATTGTATATGGAATGTAGCCAAGGGGAGTTTCTGAATTAAATATTTAGAACAAAATGAATTCAGGAGTGCTAGTGCAGAGGACTTTGTAGAAGGAATGAAGGAGCTTCACAGCCAAGTTAAAGAGCGATTGCAGAGTTCAAGTCAAGAATACAAGCGGAGAGAAGATCAACACAGGCGAGAACTTCAATTTGAAGTTGGTGATCTGATTCTTGCACATCTTAGGAAGGAGAGGTTCCCAAGGGGAACATATAACAAACTGAAGATGAAAAATATTGGACCATGCAAAGTCATAAGGAAATTTGGGGCAAACGCATATGATATTGAATTACCCGATGGGGTCAGAATCTCACTGATATTCAATGTCGTGGATTTTTACCCTTACAGAGCTAAAGAAGCAAGAGCAAAGGATGAGAAGGAAGAAGTCCAATGGATAAAACAAATGCCTGTAGCTGAAAATCCACAAACAGAAAGCATAATTGACAAGAAGATTAGCAGAAAGACCAGGAGAAAGGAGTATTTTGAATACTTGGTCAAGTGGAAGGGACATCCAGTGGAAGATGCCAGTTGGGAGGATGAAGCAGGAATTCAAAAGCATGTACAGACCGTGCAAGAGCTCATGAACAGGAGTTCATGAAAATTTTCAAGCAAGGGAGTATGATGCAGGAGCATCATACAAAGCCAAAGCACGCGCCTAGCCAAAGGAATAGCTGAACGCGTGGATGAAAAAGGACACATTTTTTATGAAAACGTTTTGAATTTTGAAATCTGAAGCATTAATGTAATAGCTAGGAGAAGTGTACTTACATTTATATCTTGGAGTTGTGAAAAGAGCTTGAGCGATTACTCTCATCTGTCAGATGTAATAGGCATTTAAGTCTTTTTAATGAAGGTAGGTGGATGTAATTTAATAGATTAGACAGTTTAAGAGCGTAGGAGGGAAAATGGATTATAGACACCCTCACCCTTGTATCATTGTAACATTAAGATGATCATTCATAATTCATAAGCTGTAGAGCTGTAGCAGAGAGCTGTAGAGAAGAACCCATGTATAGGATCACTTGAGTTAATATATGAGACTTTGACTCAAATTTCATGGTGTTATGATGCTTACTTTTTACATTAGTTAAATGGTATGTTTATGGTTGTTTTGTTTCTCTGTTATGCATTTTTTCCAATGTTGTATTGTGTGTATGATTTCATGTTGAATGTATGAAGTCCCTGAAAGAGGAAGAATGAGTTTCAATTGTTTCTCTCCCTGAGAATTCTTGCAAGGACTGCAATGAACGTCCACAAGGTGTGCGTTGACGAGGGTCTAAGTTTTATCTCAGAAAGCTCAGGAGAGACATCGTTGTTCTCATACTAGCAGAGGTGCAGGCGAAGCATAGAGCCGTGCAAGGTGTGCGCAGGCTGGTTGAAATCTTTGAACTTATCAACCAAGGGGAAAGTTGAAGGACTACTATTGCAAAGAGTGCGCAGGGTCGAAGATTCAAATAAACAGAGGTTATTTGAAGGTTTGCCGCAAGGAGTGCGAGCATGGATTCCTTTTGGAGGCTTGAATTTGCAAGTGAGAGCTCAGGAGGGATAGTACCTTTGAAGTGTTCAAAGGGAGGCAGAGATTGAAATCATCTCACAAAAGTCAAGTTCAGGTGGAAGGAAGCCAAGTCATTTTGGCCCGAGATCCTTGAGAAGAGTGAACGGATGACGAGAGGCCTTCATGAAAGAAGTGTTGAAGTTGCGAGAGTCGTTGGATCTTATAGAGTTTCAAGGTGGTTAGAGGTCGGTGAAACCCATCACCCAGGATTCGAAGGTCAATATGAGTCGTTGATCTCATTTCAACCCACGTCGTTGGATCATTTTGTGAATTTGGGGTTCGTGATTTTGGAGGACAGACCAAATTATTGGTTTCGCGAAGTCCCAAGTTGCGAGGAGAAAGGAAGGAGATCCATACCATTGGATCCAAGCCACAGGAGAACCGTTGGATCAGAACCTTCACGGGGTATCACGTATCGGGGGTTCGAGGGTTGAAAGAATTTCTTTTTGACTACGAAGGCGTGAAGTGCCGAGCGCCGAGGGCTCGTATGAATACGTAGCACATCCATTAGGTTGGGTCACGTGGTTGAGATGTGGCATAACAACAAGTGCCCAGAGAAAGGTGGAAGCTGGTGACAGGTGGAGGACACATGTCGCCTGGAAAGGAGTCAACCCATTGTTGACTTATCGCATCTTGGGGATTCGTAAAGGAGGAGCACGAGGGCTCAACACTCCAACTCATGAATTTGCGAGTGGCGAGGGGTGCTAGAGTTAGGCCCTAGACGACGATCGCTTGTAGAGGTGCAAGTGAGGAAGGAGCCATACCTGTATCGCATCTCGGGTATTGGAGGTTTGGAGTCAAGGGTCTTTGACACATGAACTCGCAAGATTGCGAGTCACGAAAGGCGCTTTTGATAAGTCCAAGGTTGTGGTCGCATGGAGACGTAAGGCTCACGCCTGGTGTTAAGTTGCGCAGGGAAGGTTTTCATGAAGGCCTTGTGAATCGAATTTGTTGAAGGTTCCAGTAGGGAACCAAAGGAGCCGCTTTGGCTTGAGTAAAATTTAGAATGATCCTGTGCAGATCTCGAACAAAGGTTCGGGGGTCTGCGTCAAAATCACAGAAAAAATTCTTGGGAGTACTATGGTACTTCTACAATAATGTATAGGTAGTCGGATGATTTCCCCATGTCTTGCATATTTCAACATATTCTACTCCTCCTACTAATGGGTTCGGTGCTCATGTATCCATGTAATGCGTACATGTTGGACATTCTTCTTTACAATGGCCTTATGTCTTACATGTAATACAGTAAACTTGTTCACGTTTTTCCTTTTCCTTCATTATTTTTGACAATTTAATCCTCAACATATCAAACTATTACTATAATTGTGCCATACCTACACCATATCCTACAAGAGATGCTTCTAACGTCATCACAATTTCTAATGCTTATGGCTGCGACGTGACCTTCTGTCGTGTCAATGGAAAACAAATGTGTGGCAATAAACCTGTAATAAACCATTCTTGATGTTGTTCGTCAGGAATCTGAAATTTTAATCTACCCATCACATATTTAAATCTATGATCGTAATCCCAAATTGTTTCATTTTGGACTTGCTTAATCTTCTTCGGTTCTGTGATATACTGCGACTTGGATTTCGGCTTCTGAAATTCCTTTAACAAAGCTTGTCTAATCTTTGCTAGTGTCCTTGACTTTCCTGTCAGTGTAGTAGTATGGTACTTCATGTACCATAACAACGTACGACCTATAAACTTCGTGGTTAACTGCACAATCTTTGTTGCCTCACCTTGGGCATTCTTCACAATACATATCGTGTTACATACAAACAAATGTTGTTCTGAGTCCTTCGACTCCACTCTCTGAAATTCAGACATTCTTAATGTATGATCTATTCCTCCCATTATATTCTATGTAGTACTTACCTTCGGTGATGTCGAATTACTCTATTTTGTTGTGCTACTTCCACTATTATGACCATTGTTTTGACTTCCTCCACTAACTACAATTTCTCTCAAAAAAAATTCGATTTCTGCTTCAGATCTGGGTGATGCACACAAGGTCATGGGTTTGACATAGATTCTGATATGAGATGTAATTCCTTCTTCTACTAGATTGTACTGAGGATCATTTTATTTCTCTTTCCTTTCTCTGTAGGGTGTGATCTAAAGTACTGTGTAGGGGTCTCTTTTCTCAAACGCTCTATGCTACTCTTCTCTCTCAGTCACAATCTCCTTTTTACTATACATGAACCTTTTCCCACAACATAATATTCCAATCTCTCCATCTAAGTTAGTGTCTTCCTCTCTTGTAATCCTCAATCCATCTGATCCTTATTCATCCTTTATATCTCTCTCAGACCATCCTCTGGTCATCCCCTAGTCCCCCTATGTGCGTGAAGGTTCCTAGGAATCGGATTCCATATTCATGAGATTATTGTCGCACAACAACATTTTTATCCAGGTAGATAATGCATTCATATATATTCTGTGTGGAAATTTGAAAAAACACCTCTTTCCGACACTATAAGACTGGGTACAATCTATTGCAAATTTTGTAATGTAACCCCCCAGTATACTATTCAACCAAAATTCAACTGCACAAGAAACTTTATTACTTACTGCATTCAATTATCTGCACAATTCAGGAGTCAATTTTCTTGGAGCTTCAGTTCGATATCTCACAACATTCTCCACTAGCCTTTCTAAACACTTAGTCAAAATTATTGAAAATTCACCAAAGAAGATTTGTGAACACATACCTTTGCAACCATTGTTCATCGTTGAGCTGTGGGTTTCTATTCTGTTCTCTAGAAAATTGTTGTTGCTTCATTTCTATCCATTTGGTGATATCCTCCTTATTCATCCTCCAGAACATTCCCTTCTATTACAGTTCTCAGTCCTGACCACAGAACCATTTTTTGGCGCACATTGGGCATACCCGGGGTTAATCATCAATATACCAACAAAACCTTTAGACAACGACCCTTTTTGCATCACTTGCAAGCAAGTGAAGTCTCACCCGAGACATCTAGAGGGGCTCCATGAACTAAAGTTCTATAGTGATGAGGGTAAGTGAGGAACTCAACATGTGTTTACTAACCATATACTCATGTGCACACTTTCCATTAGTTAATAGTTAATTATCATATGGCATACCTTGTGTGCGACATTCCTTTACTTGATATTCATTCATTTACCAGTTACTTCGGTGCATGACATTATAACATCATATATGAATAACACATTCAACATACTTAAGCATTTATCATCATTGTACCATAACATTAAACATCATAACATGAAAATACAACATATCATGACACAAGGGTTTAACATGGTTCACCAAACTTAGACGATGTCCAAAATGGATGGATTCTTATATTAGTCATTTATATTCCTCTTACAGTTGTGCATTGTGCTGACAAAAATATGCAACAATAACATTACCCAAACCTTCCTATCCATTTTGTTGTAATATGAGCCTACCTCTTAAAACCCTCAATCATAACATCTGAACACTTGGCCAAAAACTCAGTTCCCTCCTTATTCATCCACTACTCAAACTTTTAGAACCTCTCTACCCAAAAACCCTTTACATATTTATACCTCAAAATAGGACTAAGCCCATTACAATGTGGACAAAATGTCCCAAAATCCTAACTACTTCTTGCCTTTTGCGCGTCGCTCTGTCATGTTTCCTCCTATCACGTGCTTTGACTCCTTAAAATATGCTCTCGTCGCTCTCTCTAATCCATCTTCTAACTACCTTTTATTCTTTGACTTATTCTTGCACATATCCTAATACTTATCCAAAATGCCTATCCAACATACATGCCATCATACAGGTTAGTTAATTTCCAACCATGAGAAAAGATGTTTCCTAAGATAGAAAAGCATGATTTAAGAAATACCCCATAGAAAGTTCAATAATTAAGAAGCGATGAGGGATTTATTGCAATAAATTAGGCACATTACTCTTTTCATGGATTTATAATAAGAAATGACCTTCTAAGTGTTAGGAATTGGATTAGTCGGATGCCAAAAACACATTTCCTTGATAATGGTTAATGGGAGGGACCCATTTTCCACATGGAACCTCATGATAGGTATGGAGTAGTATGATATGGCCTTGAATTGGAATAATTATAGGATTTTTTGGACAAAAAAATTCTCAAGGAGTGATATCATACTTTTGGTTGTGTAAATGTTTTTACTTTTGGTTGTGTAAATGTTTTTTTAAATGTCCGTGCTAAATTTTAAATAATTATTGTATTAAATTGAATTCCTAGTAAATAAATCTCAACTAAATAAAATAATTGGTAATAAATATTAATATGTCAATTAAATATTAAGATGTTAATGAAGGTGAAAATAAATCCTAAAATGTCAATCAAGGAATAGGTTAAATAAAAAAATCCCCATTAGATATAAACATATAAAAACTAAACCATTATCACTTCTCACTTATTATACTTGAAGAGTGAGAAACAATATTGTCTCTAGTATTTATATCATATTTTTAATGTTGGTTTACTTAAGCCCGTATATTTTGTCCATTTAGTGAAATAATCTACTACTATTAAGATATATTCATGGCCTTTATTAGAGGCATGTGAAATAATCCCAATAATGTCTATACCGCATTGAAAAACTCACATATCTACCAATAGTGGGTGCAAGGACATTGTAGAACACTTAACCTTCGTATAGAACCTCTAACATGGATTTTTGGACTAATAGTCTTCATATTCATTAAGAAATAATGAAGTACCATAATCAACCTTTATAACCTTATGGGATATGATTGGTGTGAAAAAATGGACTACATGTAGTTTTGATAAAAACATTTTGTTAATGATATTTTCTACACTTGTCCTGATAATATTCAACCATATCCTAGTGAGAGGCTTAAAATATACAAGAGGGCATTGTGAGATCCATAAGGGGAACACCTCCTTCATTTGAAAGGCGGTTCTCCCTTTTCTATTCAAGCCTCGATAGTATTATTGTAGATATATTTATATGCATTCGCTATGATCAACCAATGTGTAGTTTACAAACTTGCTCGAGAGATAATAAAACCAAAAGACATTGTAAACTACAAATCTTTTCAATGACACTAGATTCAAGTGGAGAAATAACCTCTTATGTAAGGTACTTTCGCAATGCATTATTTTATAATACGAAGTGCTCAAACAATGTAGCTAGATTATTAAAGTGATGGACATGATGGAGTATAAAAAATATGATTCCCCTTCACCTCCTACTATGAAAACCTAAGATACTATACAACCTACTTGTTAGGGACCTAACCTACCTAACCCCTCAACTAGGTAGAATAACATATTTCCATGTAATAAAGGTCAATATTAATAAGGCCTAGAAATAAGGAGGAATAAGTCAAATGTAAGAAGACCTAATAGAAGCTTTCACTTCTAAAAGGATCTTCCTCTAGATTGTTCTTTTGGATAGATAGATTTAATATAAATAGGAATAGAGGGTATGAGAAGTTTTTTCTTGGATATTATTGTAATGGAGCTTTGTTATGCTGGAGGTTTCCCCCTCGAAGAGGCAAGTGAACATTGCTCTCAGTAATCAAAGTTCTCTTTCTGGTGTTATTCTGGTACTATTCTGGTATTATTGTGGTATTGTTCTGGTTATATCATTGTTTCTCTGCCATTTCTAGATAATTATTTATGTTCTACATACTATTTTATATCTGGAATACTACAAGTGGTATCAGAGCACCTTCCTCAGCATAAAATTGTGGGTTAACATTTTTTCAGAGTAGAGACATATTCTGGCGTATTAAAGCTACAAATATGTATCATTGCACGCATAAACCCATGGTCGAGGATTCATACACACAGGAAATACAAGTGGTACTTAAGCACACATATGTTGGTCACCCTTGTAACCCCTGTTGGTACCCCTTCAAGTGGTAGTGCATTAGAAAACACATGTATACAGATCGACCTAGATATCCTGAATCCCTCCATAGATAAACGGATTGGCCACCTGAATGATATAGTGCTATCGAGAAAAACACTTGGGAAGATACTCTCTAGTACCTGGGTAGTCAGGTAGTACGACTAAGGGCACAGTCTAGCCTCCTTAGTTGGTGCCCTAAGATATTGGGTTGAGTACTACTGTTGGACCCCACATGTATATCAGAGAGCTATAGAACAAGGCAAACCCTTGAATACCCTAACGCTTGGGATAGAAACAAAAACATAATATACAAGATCTATTGTCTTACAACTGTGTCTTTTGCATTCGGGTTGCGAAATTACTACACATTTCTTCTTGTTAAGCATTTGGGCATTTCATCATTGAAGTATTCTTCAGGCCGGAGTATAACTCCGCAGGAGTAAAAAAACCCGAATATAGTGGTCCCGCCGACACACTTATTTGGTACCTATTCCATTGGATTTCCCTTTTCTCCTTGATCACAACCATACCCTTCATTTTTAATCCTTTTTGTTTCAGTGGACCTGACCCCTTCCCAGTTTCCCTATTTTTCCACCTATTCCATTATATTTCCCTTCTAACATTGATTTTCGTGGTACCTATCACTTATAAGTCCTTTTTTGTGGTCCCTCCCACCCATTTTTCCTTACTCACACTTCCCCTTTCCAAATGGCCACCACTCGTAACCAAGAAATCCAAGCTTCCATCAATCAAGCCCATGCCTCCATCGAACATATGACATCTGAGATTGGCTCTACCAATTCCCACATTGAAAACATAGAGCACAAATTTGACACCATGGAAACCAAATTCACAACCCAACTTACCACCCTCCAGTCTGCTATGAATCAATTGTTGAACTTCCCTGTGGGTCCTTCCTCATCATACCAACCCGATGATATTGATTCCTATCAGTCTCTACATTTTCAATCCAACTCCTTTCATCGTGAACCTCGTCTTCCCCACGTTGAGGTCAATAAATTTGATGGATTCGATCCGACGGGTTGGGCCACTCAAATGGAGCATTATTTTTCTCTGCATGGTATTACTGACGAGTTGGCCAAAATTCATTATGTAGCCCTCTATCTAGATCATGAATGATGGCAATGGTGGCAATGGCATAAAAATTCACATCAGGGGTATATTTCATGGACCCAGTTTGTTGTAGAGCTCTATGCCTGCTTTGATATTGATACCCACTATCTCGGTCATTTGACCAATTTGAAACAGTCAGGTACAATGGAATAATTTATCAATGTTTTTGAGCATTTTTCCTTTTGAACAGAGGGAATGTTAGATGTGTTCTTCCATGAATGATTTATCAGTGGACTCAAGCATGAAATCTGATCCGAGGTTCTCATGGCCCGCCCTCAGACTTGTTTGGAAGATACTACACGTTCTAAGGTGGCCCAACACATTGTTTTTTCCCAACACAAAAAAAAAAACCTCTTTTATTCCTCGCCCTCGACCCACTAATCCTAAACCCCTGTCACTCCCCTCAAGGTCTAGAAATTAAATAGGGCTGGAATGGTTGTACGCCAACTGAAGGGTATTTTCTATAATTGTGATGAAAAATATTTTTGGGGGCACAAGTGTAAGGAACAAAAAACATTTATGGCCATTTCAGAAGATGTTCCTAAAGATGATATGACAATTTCGCTTGTTGATGAGCCCTCCCTTCCTGATGCTACCTAGGAGCCTGCTGACCCACCTGAAGTTGACCCACTTATTTCCTTGCATGCCCCCACTGGATTATTTTCCCCACAAACTCTCAAGCTCATTGGCTATATTAAGCACACAAAGGTAATCATCCTTGTTGACAATGGTAGCACCCATAATTTTATTCATCATCGCATTGCCCAGGAAACCAATTGCTATATTCGTGTTGTCAATAATTTTTAAATTATGATAGGCAATGGTGGGTCCATGAAATGTGGTGGGAGTTGTGAAAATGTTTGTCTTGAAATTAGACATTACCACCTGAAATCTCATATGTTTTCCATTGACATGGGCGGTTGTGACATTGTGCTAGGTGATGAATGGTTACGCACTTTGGGTCCCATTCTTATGGATTTTAAGGAATTAACCATGCAATTCCAACAGGAGGGGAAAAGGTATCAATTCCAAGGTCTCATATTTGGTTCTCCCGAGATCGTTAGTTCCCATCACATGGAAACACTCCTCAAGAAAATCCACTCTGGTATTATTTCTCAACTCCATTCTATTCAAGTCGTTGAGACACCCTTTGTGAATCCTAACCTCCAAGCTATCCTTTCCACACATCAGGCTATTTTTTCCACCCCTCAGAGACTTCCTCCTTATCGGGGTGTTCATGATCATTCCATTCCCCTTTTTCTTGGCAGTTTTCTTCCCAATGTTCTCCCTTATCATCATCCCTTTTCCCAAAAGAATGAAATTGAGAAAATAGTGCAGGAATTGCTCCAAGCGGGTGTTATTTGCCCCAATACCAGACATTATTCTTCCTCTGTGGTCATGGTACTTACGAAATAAGGCACTTGGTGCATGTGTCTTGACTTTCGTTCCCTCAATAAACTCATCATCAAGGAAAAGTTTCCCATTCCTCTCATTGATGATCTCTTGGATGAGCTGAGTGGTGCTCAATACTTCACTAAACTTGATCTTCATTTTGGCTACCACCATATACGTATAAAAGAAGCTGACATACCCAAGACTTCCTTTCACACTCATGAGGGTCACTATGATTTTTTGGTCATGCCCTTTGGCCTGTGTAATTCCCCCTCCACCTTCCAAAGCCTCATGAATCATGTATTTCATCATTTTCTCCGTCATTTTGTATTAGTTTTATTTGATGATATTCTCACATATAAAAAAACTTGGTAATCCCATCTTTCCCATGTGGATAAAATTCTCCATCTACTCTCTCAACACCAACTTTTCCTCAAACACTCTAAATGTTCCTTTGGCACCTCAAAAGTAGAGTACTTGGGTCATATTGTTGGCAAGGATGGTGTCCGGGTGGATCCTAAAAATATTGAAAACAATGCAGGATTGGCCTCACCCCAAGACTATCAAAGACTTGTGTGGTTTTTTGGGTTTAACAGGCTGTTATCGCAAGTTTGTTTGAAATTATGGGAATATTGTGCCCTCTCTCATTACTCTCCTTATAAAGAATTCATTCACTTGGACTCTCACAACAGATTAGTATTTTCAAGCTTTGAAGGTGGCTATGTGTACTACTCCGGTCTTGGACCTTCCTGATTTCACAAATAACTTTGTCCTAGAATTTGATGCCTCGGGCAGAGGAATTGGAGCAATCCTTATGCAAGAAGGAAGACCTTTGGCCTTTACCAACAAACAATTTTCAGAATGCCATTTGGGCCAATCAATCTATGAAAAGGAAATGCTGGCTATTCTTCATGCAATAGATCTTTGGCACCCTTATCTCCTAGGGAAACACTTCCGAATTAAGACAGATCATCAAAGCCTCAAGTATTTTATGGAACAATAACCTTCCTCCCCATAGCAACAAAAATGGGTAACTAAGCTCTTTGGTTATGTTTATGAGATCATTTACAAGAAAGGAAAAGAAAATGTGGTTGCTGACGCTGTTTCTTGGAAATACGAAGATGAAGAGTCCCTATCTCCCTCTCCTTCATTGTACCAGATTGGCTCCAAGTTGTGCGCCAAGAATGGCTACATGATCCTAAAATCTCACATCTGATCCAACAATTGCAAGCCAAATATCTAGTTTCCCCAGGTTACTCTTTGCACAATGATGAACTTTGCTACAAAGGTCATTTGTATTTAAGTAAACAGTCACAACTTAAATCCATGGTGCTTTCTGAGCTTCATGATACTCCCACAATTGGGCATTCAAGGTTTACCAAAACCTATGGCCGGGTCAAACATTATTTTTTCTAGGATGGTATGAAAAAGGACGTTCACACTTTTGTGGTAGAATGTGATGTTTGTCAACGCAACAAAGGAGGAAACATCAAACCTCATGGCACACTCCAACTGCTTTTGATTCCACCTACTATTTGGAGGGACATCTCTATGGATTTTACTGTGGGATTACCTAAATCAAGCAATAAATCATTCATCATGGTGGTCGTGGATCATCTTTCCAAGTATGCTTATTTATGTTCTCTCCAACACCCATTTACCACATCCACTATGGCTCAACTTTGCATGGATCATATCTTCAAGCTTCATGGAATTCCTCATTCTATTGTTTCTGATCGAGATCCCACTTTCACCAACAATTTTTTGTAAGAACCGTTCAGACTACATGGAACCCAATTGCATCTCAACTCCACCTATCATCCCCAGACCGTTGGTCAAACTGAGGTCATCAACAAGTGTTTGGAGACTTATTTGAGGTGTTTTTCCTATGAAAGGAAATATCAATGGGATCAATGGTTACCATTAGCTAAATGGTGGTACAACACTTCTTACCATACAACTACTCTCATGACTACTTTTGAAGTAGTCTATGGCAAAAATCCACCTTACATTCTCTCCTACATGCCAGGTGTATCGAAGGTCCAAGAGGTTGACCAAACACTTATAGTTTGTGAGGCTATTCTTCGTACCCTCAAAGAGAATTTGGTCATGGCTCAGAATCGCATCAAGAAACACAGTGATGAGGGTCGCTCAGAACGTCAATTTGTTGAAGGAGACCAGGTATTTCTTGGACTGTAACCTTATAAGAAAACTTCACTCAAGGTTGAATATTGTCAAAAATTGGTGCCCAAACATTATGGTCCTTATACAATTCTCAAGTGCATTGGAAAGGTGGCCTATCAGTTAGCTTTTCACTATCATTCTAAGCTCCATCCTATTTTTCATGTCTCTTGCTTAAAGATGATGATTGGAACTAAGTGCCAAACTCAAACCAACCTTCCTGAGTTGGATGAAGAAGGATCCATATAGTTGTATCCACAAGCAGTTTTGGACCAACGAGAACATCGCCTTCATAAACATACCATCAAGAAAGTGTTAGTCCAGTGGAAAGATACAACTCCAACAGATGCCACCTAGGAGCCCACTAACATTCTGCAGCAATTTCTTCATCTCAATCCTTGAGGACAAGGATGATTTTAAGGGGGAGGGCATGTTAGGGACCTCACCTACCTAACTCCTCAAGTGGGTAGAATAATATATTTCCATGTAATAAAGGTCAATATTAATAATTCCTAGAAATAAGGAGGAATAATTCAAATGTAAGAAGACCTAATAGAAGTGTCCTCTTCTAAAATGATCTTCCTCTAGATTGTTCTTTTGGATATATAGATTTAGTATAAATAGGAATAGAGGGTATGCGAATTTTTGTCTTGTATATTATTGTAATAGAGCTTTTCTCTACTGGAGGTTTCCCCCTCGAAGAGGCAAGTGAAAATTTCTATCAGTAATCAAATTCCTCTTTCTGGTGTTATTATGGTATTATTGTGATATTGCTTTGGTTATATCATTGTTTCTCTTCCATTTCTAGCTAATTATTTATGTTTTGCATGCTATTTTATATCTGGAATACTACACTACTTCATATCCACTTTGAGCATAGGTAATGAGAACCAATTCCATTATATGTACAAATTTTTCATTGATATTCCATGAAGAAAGTATTCAACATTATCAAAGAGCTCAACCCTAAGTTTTTTTTTTTTAGAAAGACGTTTTTTGGTTTAGAAATACATTGCATGAAATTACATAAGCAACACAAGCTGAAGAGTGTGGTTTATGTGTATAAGTGTCAAGACAAATTCAAATGAATAAAGGTTTCCCTAACAAATAATGAGAGCAATGGTTCACATCAACATAAAGTGATTCAAGACACATCCACTATTGAATCCAACCATCTATAACCCATTATCTATAAGAAATATTAAATAATTAGCACACATGTACATAAACATATGCACATGTTATAGGTGTAATGATATTTACTAAAGGAATATTATTTCAAGAAATGAGTGAATGATGAAGTACAACTTCCTAACTCTTATGACTAGTCATGAAGACCACTCATGTGGATATTCTTTGTTGAATATTCCATGTGATGGAAGTGTTATTGGTCTCATTGGAGCACTTTCCATTTAGTGGTTACTTCAAAATTGGTAAGGCTAGATAGAAAGGGATGAGATCACTGTAATGATGGAAACACTATGAAAACATATCCATTCACAATAGAAACCAATGTTCACCTTTTCTCTTACCTAGGACCTTCCAAGGAAAAATACACGTTGTAATGGATTAATAGTTTGTATAATCATGAAAGTGATCCATGCACATGGATTTTGATCACTCAATGCTCATATTGTGCACCTCCTAGAATATATGCAAGTGACTAGTCAATAAAAGTTTTATTTGGTGACATAAGTCTGGTGAGAATCCAATAATAATCATCCTGCCTAAAGTGTGAAAACCTCCAACCACTATTTGAATCAGATACATGTCCATATGATAGGAGATAGGGATGGGAAGATTCATGAATCAACACCTATATCCCCCAACATCCTATTTTTTCAACATGTTAACTTGATGAGATAGGATTGTACACCATATGATTATATTTGACAATGTTACTTTGTGAGTGGTTCCCTGATTCCTATGATCATATTACTCCATTACCCAGGAATAAGCACCTCTCTAGACATGGTAAAAATTATGCACATATCCTCATCCAACCTACTAACATGTGGATACTAATTTATAATTACACACATGTCCCTAAAATGATCGCTTATACTATCATCTTCTAGATCTCTTTCATATATTTTACCTCTATTTTTAGTGAGTGGATCCATAAACCTCATGTTGTCCAACCTTATATATATAATGCAAGATAAAAAAAACATTAGAGAGAGTAAGTGATATTCATTGGGACACATGATTATATAGGGTTACCACATAGATAGAGTTTCCTTTTTTCATCGTTGAACAAATCCTCTTATTTGTTATGAAACCTTTAATAGATGGTGGAATGACTAGGCACTTATGTGGATTGATGGTGTAATTATTAGAAGAAGAAATTATTATTGGATCATGGATTCCCCTATTCTAAAATACATCTCTTTCTTTATTCATTGAAGTAGGAAGCCTAACCTAGCAACAAATACCATGAAAATATTAAGCATTCATATCAACCCTCTATAATATTCCTTGGGAATTGATTTTTTAATGTGGATGACACATATATCATCTTAATAAACACACTAATTCCAATGTCCTACAAATTGCAAACCTCAAAAAATAACATTAATATTCAACTTGTGTCATCATATAGTTTAGTTAATTTCCAACCATGAGAAAAGATGCCCCCTAAGCTAGAAAATCGTGATTTAAGCAATACTCTTTAGAAAGTTCAACAATTAGGAAGAAAAGAAGCTTTAATGGAAACAAATGAGACACATTGTGTTGGGCATGGGCCTATTTTGAAAAAATACCTATTTTTGGAAAGGAAGATCTAATTTTGGAGCACGCACAACAAGTGGCAAGAAAGCAACATGCAAAAAGAAAGGAAAATCAACATGCAGGAGGAAACACAATGTATCAATAAGGAGGACAATCCTAACCATGATAGGGTTAGGGTTTTTATTAAGGATTGTAATGACTATAAGCCTGTAAAATAATATAAATAAAGACCTAGGAGGTCTAGAGAGCCTAGTTGATTTTTGTTGTTTTTGGAGGGATGTCAATTGAGGATGTTAAGGATTTTTATGTTGTTGATTGTAATAGGTCTTGTAGAAGAGTTGAATAATCTATATTTTGAGGGTTGGGTCACAGGATGAGGAGCCTGGTGTGAACTATTCCACCTCATAGGGGGTTCTCACCCTCGATCTTGATTGTATTACTGATATGTAATGTGCACAATGCAAGATTTTGTAGGAGATTAAATAAAAGAGCAGAGAAGCCAGATCTTTGTGGGCGTAGCCCCAGGAGGGGGTGAACCATAGTAAAACTTGTGTTATGTGTGATGTTTATTGGGTATTTACTTTCTTTTAATGATTATCTTATGAATGAATGATTAACTAGATGTATTAGCATGCATGCATTAGGTTAAATATGAATGAATCCTAGAAATACTTAAATAGAGAATAAGGTTAATGCATGAAGAAAGAAGAACACAGTCCGAGATCCCCACTCATTCCTAGACTATAAACACTTGGATATTTTGGTCACCCATAAAGTTATCTTGGTGAGACTGTGATGTGCACCCTGTGCGCAGCGTTTCCTTCTAGTTTACCAGGAGGGCCAATAGTTTTAGAGGGTTTTGTTGGAAACCTGTTGAGATTTGAACCTGGGTCAACCCAAGAAGAAGTAAGAAGAGAGGGACTAAACCAATAAATGGTTCCATTTATGGATGGAACTACATAGGATTGAGTGGACAGGATCCATGGAAGAAACACATGAAAGATGAAAATATAGAAGGGAATGTTCAAGACATGGAATCCAACAAAGGTGGAGATCAAAAGATGGTTGAAAATGAAGGAACTTGAGTTTGTGCAGAAGGGAAACATAAACCCTAAGTTAACACCATGCAAATATCTCGACAAATATGTGTTTAGTGACTTGCATTAGGTATTTTTCTATGATTTCCCGCATTTTTTGCAGGAGTGGTTATTGAGATTAAAATACAACCACCCTACATATCAAATTATACAACTGGATTGGAATCATGTGGAGATCACACATATACAACAAGTTAATAACAAATTTATGCGCACATTAGATTTATGGTTAGATAGTATTGTTGTAGGGTTTATCACTGAGTTTGCAGTAGATACCATGAAGTCTTACACCTCAAAAGAGAGGGATTTTCTAAAAGGACCTAGAGGTAGGTACATCAATTTCTTGTATACTTCAATCAATATTTTATTGTATGAAAACAATGTGATTACCATGGAATCAAACAACTAAAATTCCCTGCATGCATGGGGGAAGGGAGGAAGAACTGAATAGAGGTTGAAAAATGGAGGAAGAGATGGATAAGGGAAAGAAGAAGGAGGCCATGGACCCAATCATGATGGAGGAAGACTAGATAAAGAAGATAATGGCAAAAGCTGGAAAGATGTGGTGTGGAGTACCCTACCAATATAAAATGAATAACAAGAAGAGAGACATAGCAGATAGAGAGGGCTTGGAAAGCGATGAATAAGAGGTAGAGGATCTCCGGGATGTGGATAATATTGAGGAAATCCTACGCACAACACATGAAAGGAAAACAAGAGGTCCAAGGTTAGGGACAGAGGGTAGAACTCCAATCCAAATCACCGTTAGTGTGGAACCTACAACCCCATGTGTGACTAGTACACCAGAAATAAAACATGTGTTTAGACCACCAAATTTGAGTGGAAGAAGAATGATAGGGAACACATCCAATAAAGGAGAATCAAATGGAGGAGCCAGTTCATGAAGTAACAGTAAATTATCTACACCGTGCAGAGGTAGTATTTTAACACATTTTAAAATGGAAGGACATTATCCCATGATTAAGTTACCATAATTTTGGGGATAGGCATCAAAGGACCTTGAAAAGAACTAATTCATCTCTGAGAAGATCTAGGAAGCAAAGTAGACGACATATGAGGATACAAATCTCACACAGTTATCTATCACACTAAGAGATTATGCACTGGACTGGTATATGAGCCTAGATGTAAACAGTCCACCATGAATAACAAAGACTATTGCAGACGTGAAAAAACTATTGATAAACAAATTTTAGAAGCCCAACTCAGAGGACCTACATATGAATGAAATTATTGAAATCAGGAAAAAACCATGTGATTCAGTTTGGGAGATTTATCATAGGTTTAAACATCTGAAAGGTAAGTTTAAATATGCAATTACTGACATGCAACATAGGAACTTATTTGTGAACTCCCTATTACCACATTTGAAATACCCATTAAGACAACAAAATTTCCAAACTCAGGCAGAGGCTTTGTAGGAATCCTTACAACTAGAAGAGAACTAGTATCAACAAACAGATCCAACAATAGAGGAGTTGTAGGAGGATTTGAAGAACCTAACATTCCAACTTAACCATAATAAGGGTAAAGAGAAAAGAGAAGTTGTTTGGTGTACCCTATGCAGGAAAAAAGGACACCATAAGAATGAATGTCCAACTTTCGCGCAGTATATGGCGATAGGGGTGCAAAACCAATTTCCAATAGGAGGAGCATGGTGTGATATTTGTAAGACACATGGGAATGATCCATATCATTTTCCAATGATGCA
Source organism: Picea engelmannii (assembly GCA_009831015.1). Lineage (NCBI taxonomy): Eukaryota > Viridiplantae > Streptophyta > Pinopsida > Pinales > Pinaceae > Picea > Picea engelmannii. The sequence goes on from ML780388.1 coordinate 1,041,599, forward strand.
AAAATATAAGACAGTGCCCAAAAGTTCATACTGCAATTTTTGCAAGTTAGTGGGTCATGATGATAAGGATTGTAAGATGATGGAGCTGATGAGAGAAAGAACTTCAGATACTTATAGGGTGCAAGAAGAAATGATGATAGGACAAGATCCACCTCAGTTAAACTAGGTACCACCACCATACAATAATTCACAACAACATTACAACAATACACAACCGCAATACAATAATGTGAAGCCACAGTATAACCTCACGTAGTATAACCAAGTACCTCAGTACAACGTGCCATGAGGAGATCTAGGTGGATATATAGGTGGAGGATGCGTCAGAGGAGGATTTAGATGAGGCAAAGGACCATTAATGTTCCATAACTTCCAACAACCATGCCATTATGCAAGGGATTTTCCACTCCCACCAACGACATGTATGTATTGTCTTGTAGAAGATTATGACACAAAAGATTGTTTGACACTCTTGGGTAAGATCCAAGAAAAAAGGAACCATAACAAAAAAAATGTTCATTGGATCTCTACAGAAGCCAAAGATGATGGGGGAAAAATCAATATAGTCACTTGAGGAGGAGCCAAGACAGGAACTGATGCAGTAAAACAAGATCTAACAAAACACCAATGGGTTAAGAAGAATACCGAACCACATAAGCAGTTTGATGCACAGAAAGAAAAGGAAACATTTAAGGAGGCCAGACAGGTTTTTCTCAAGAAAAATGTTGAGTCTACATCAATTGCACAACAAATTAAGAACTCACCAATGTACGAGATTCCCTCCTCAATGGACCATACCAGTGAAGGACAACCTTTAGAGAAAGTAAGTACCATAAAAAAACTTCTACAATCTTGTGTTAAGTTATTGAATGCCCATCATCTATTAAGGTCATGCAAAATATGCTAGAAAGATGTAACACAGAGGTGGAAGGAAAGTTAGAACATAAAATAGTCAATCATCTCCATACAAGAAGAAGGACAAGCAGAGAATTCAAACTGAATGCCAACATTGGGGACTTCAATATGGGTGATATTATACTAGACTTAGGCTCTAAAGTAAATGTCTTACCTAAGAAGACATGGCAGTGTATGGTAGAACCCACACTAGGCTATTCACCTGTCAAGTTGAAATTAGTAAATCAACATAGAGTGTTACCGATTGAAATGCTTAAATGTGTGATATTAGATTTGGATGGAGTGTGCACTATGGCATGTTTTGAAGTAATCGAGATATCAGATGGCACAACACCTTACCCAACATTGTTGGGATTGGATTGGACATTTGTTAACCAGACTATAATCAACCCGAAGATAAGGAAAATGACTTTTGAGTCAGGCGAATATAGAGTCATTGCACCATTGGATCCTTCAGAAGGAGAAAGGTTTGTAGAGGCCACTTGTTTGGATATGGAAGAAATAAACCAGTTGTACAAAATCACTACGTGAGAATAGGATTATGTTAACCCAAATGCATATGGGGTACTCTGCTCAAGATGAGTTACATCATGTGTTTCTGAATTGGATGCAGGTTTGGAGAATTGGCAACAATGCTTACATGAAGTTTCTACAAGGAGGTGCACAAGAATAGATTGCATAGTAAGATGGGTTGGTACATAGATAAGAGAACCTCCCAGTTTTCATGGGTTAAATGACTTAGAGGAATTTCTGACAAAATATGAAGAGGAAGTGTTAGAAAATCATAAGCTCTCAGCCCTAGATATTTCACTCAAGGAAACACCTACAAGATGGTGGGGTGTGCACAAAGAAACAATCCAGGATTGGTATCAATGTAAACAATTACTGCACATTAGATTTGGCACAGAACCATGGAAAAATATAGTCCAAAAGTATGATGGGAAAGGCACACCAGTTGAACACTTGGAGAAGTGCAGAACACAGTGGAGGATGAAACCACCAGAGGAATGGCCTCATCACTTTATCCATACACTGGAAGGAATCCTAGGGAACTGGTATATGGACCAGGAGATGCGCAGAGGAACTATAGAATGGATGAGATTATAGCAGAAATTTGTAGTAACTTTCATGTTTGAACATGAGAACCCCAATATTGATTCAGCGTTGAAGTTGATATGAGGAGTGATCTTTATTGATGAACCAGAAGTTGAAATCATGACAAAATATCAACAACAGAACATAATGATAGTGAAAGAACTACTTTCATGCTATCGTGTTGAAGAGGAAGCACCAGATGAAGATGACTCGCACAACATTTAGATTATAGAAATTAAAGGAGAAAGAGAGGTGGAAGGCCCATCTCTGGAGTCAGATGTATTTTTTTCACCAATCAAAGTTAATGAATTCAACATTGGGATGAATGAAAACCCTAAAATGGCAAGTATTGGAGGCTATTTGGATGAACAGATAGTAGAAAGAATAACAAAGTTACTGCGCGAATATAGTGACCTAATTCCAACAAAATTTAAAGAGATGAAAGGCATAACATGGGATCTAGGTGAGATGAAGATACCCCTCAAACTTGAGGCTAGACCTGTCAGGAAGAGACCCTACATACTGAATCCAATGTATAAGCATAAAGTGAAAGCAAAAATTGATCGAATGTAGGAAGTTGGTATCGTAGAACCAGTAGAGGAATCTGAATGGATCAGTCCTATGGTAGTCCAAGAAAAGAAATAAGGGGGGATGAGGATTTGTGTAGATCTAAGGAAATTCGATGATGCTTTCTTACATGACCCTTTCCCTACCCCATTTACAGATGAGGTCTTAGATAATGTGGGAGTCCAGGAATCCTATTCATTTACAGATGGTTTCTCAGGTTACCATGAGATCACAATAGCTCCAGAGGACATGTATAAGACTACTTTTTCTATAGAATGGGGATCCTACCAATATACAGTCATTCCATTTGGGTTGAAGAATGCACCAGACATATTTTCAAGAGTAGTCATAGATGCTTTTAAGGAATTCATATATCAGTTTCTAGAAGTATATTTGGATGACTGGACTATATATAGTCTATTAAAGGACCATGTAGAAGTGTTAATATTAATGTTGTAAAGATGCAGGCGATGTCAGATATCATTAAATATCAAGAAATGCATTTCGGTACACCTTTTTGGGTATTGTTGGGAAATATAGTGTGTAAACAAGGTTTACTAGTGGGCCTTTCTAAGATTGCAGTCATTGTGAATTTACCACCACCAAAGTTAGTGCACCAGCTAAGAGAAAAATTGGGACATACAGGCTATTACAGGAAATTTATAAAGGGGTATGCACAAATTATGGCACCAATGGATTTTTTTTTAAAGGACACCATATTTCAGTGAAATGAAGATTGCCAACAAGGATTGGACACTCTAAAGGAAAAGATGGTAACAACACCTATACTAGTATTCCCAGATTGGGAAAAGACATTTCATGTGCATGTAGATGCATCAACCATAACACTTGGAGCAATTCTGGCGTATCCAGGAGAAGGGGACTTAGACCATCCTATATCTTTTGCAGGTAGAAAGCTGTCAGAATCAGAGCATAATTAAAACACCATAGAAAGATAATGCCTAGCCATGGTATATGCACTTCAAAAATTCAGGCACTATTTATTAAGTAAACACTTTAAAATGTTCACATACCATTCTTCCCTAAAGTATCTAGTCAAGAAGCCAGTGTTGGGGGGGAGGATATGTACATTGCTATTTTTATTTCAAGAATTTGATTTTGAAGTGATAGTCCAAATAGGGAAGTTGAATGCATGACCTGATCACCTGTGAAGGGTAACTAATGGAGAAGTACCTACTAACTTGGAAGACCACTTCCCTGATGCACAACTATTTTCAGTATAGGTAGCTGATGAATACTTCGGTAATATTATTGAATACTTAAGTACATGATTTGAACCATAGGAATTTAGCACTACATAGAAGAAAAATATGGTAGTTAGAGATACAAACTATCAACTCATTGCAGAACAATTTTATAAGATGGGCACAGATAACATTTTGAGAAGATGTGTATTGGAACATGAAAGGCACAAAATTTTAGTAGAATATCATGAAGGTATAGATGGAGGACACTATGCAGGAAAAGATACCACGTAGAAGGTATTGCGTGCAGGATTATAGTGGCCAACAATCCATAAATATGCCAAGGAATATTTCCAGAAATGTGAAGTTTGTCAGAGGGTTGGAAAACCCAACAGAAGGGATGAGATGCCTCTAAGACCACAAGTGACTCTTCAGGTATTTGAAAAATGGGCAATAGACTTTGTGGGACCTATTAATATACCAACAAAAAGTTCATAAGCTAGATATATCATTACTGCAACTGAATACTTAACAAGATGGGAAGAAGCAACACTAGTAAAAGACTGTAGCGCAGAGAGAACAACAAACTTCATATTTGAGAAAGTGATCACCAGATTTGGATGTCCTGGGATTTTAATGAGTGACCAAGGCACTCATTTTATTAATAATACCATTAGGGCAATGACTGAGGACTTTGAAGTCTATCACCAGAAGAGTACACCATATCATCCCCAGGAAAATGGAACAGTAGAAGCTTTCAATAAGATTTTGGAAAATGCTTTGACCAAGATCTACAATGTTAATAGAGATGATTGGGACTTGAAAATACCAGCAGTAATATGGGAATATAATACCACATGTAAGAAGTTAACAGGAAAAACACCATTCATATTGGTGTATGGGCAAGAAGCAATGGTGCCATTAGAATTTCTAGTACCTAGTCTGTGCATAACAACAATTACAAACATGACATAAAGAGGCACAATACAGGAGAGGCTATGTCAACTAATGGAAATGGAAGAGGACATGATTCTATCAGGATTTCATCCGGAAGTACATAAAGAAAAAGACAAATACTAACATGAAAGACATTAAAAATAAGAGTTTTAAGGAGGGAGACGTAGTTCTACTCTATGAAAACAAATTTTCCAACATCCTGGTAAGTTTAGAATGCATTGGCTAGGGACATATGAAGTAAATATTGTCACAGATGGGGGATCTGTATAGCTAAAGGATTTGGGAGGAACATAACTGAAAGGCATGATCAATGGTAGTTGACTGAAACTGTACAAGGACAATCGACCTACTAACTCTTAAAAGTTACAGCGTAGTAGTAAAGGCATGTATATAGTGTACTATAGTAGATTTTAGGAAAGAAAACTCATAAAAAGGAAGACAAAAGTAGAAAAAGAAAGAAAATACAAAATACTAGGGAATATCGTGCGCAATAGATAGTGAAATCAGCACGACAAAAAGAAAAAGTGATCGTGCACAGCATATGGGTGACATGAAGAAAACATCATGCATAAAGGGAAAAGTCACAACAAAAATGTACGATGCATCGAAAAATTGCAGCGCACCACAAACTGAGCCAACGGTCAAAAAATCAAAAACTGGTTGTCGGGGTAAAAAGGCGCAAATTGGGCATTTATGAAACCGAATGAAGCGTACTCGACAATATTTAACGCATTAATAATAATCAAAGAAGCGTCTCTGAGAAGATTGAGGGCATTTATGATGCCCTATATATAAGTGAAAACGTAGGCCAAATGAGACCCATTGTCCATTTATAAACCCGCGAAGCTAAGGAGCACGAAGACAAGAGGTGAATAGACAAATTTAGAGACCGTAGAAAATGAAGCTCAATCGAGGAAGGGATAATTACCCATGATGGCACATCCAAAGGTCAGTGCACCTAGCCAAACAACACAGAAAACATGAAGTAGCCACAAGCCACCGCAGGAAACCACAGAGGCAGAACAAGATTTTACACAGATAGAGGGAATCATCGATGTCAACGTAATTCCTTCACCCCAGATCAAACCGATGAGTGCCACAATGGTATAGGAAGAAAATAACCGATGATGGTTGGGATGGATATTGATTCACACGATAGTGTGCAGGTCTAGGACCCATTAACTAGAGGCAAACCACAACAACCTTCCAGGGTTGAAGCAACCCACAAAACAAATGGTGGTGACAACAAAAGGACAAAGTCTAATAGGCCAAGGCTAAAACCTATGGTGGGGTCCATGCAGTAGGAGGAAGTACAAATCGAAGATATCACGGGGCAACCATAGTCGGGTTGGGAAGAAAAACTAAAGGCTGGGACATCTAGCACGCCAACATAGAGAAATGGGAAAAAACCCATCATGTGGTCCCCGCGCAAGCATCTGGATGCCTCAATCATTTTGTCGATCATTCTAGAGGGGGTGCATGCCACACCAATTCTACTAGGTTGCATCGAAAGGCTAAGATACGCCGAACATGATGTGTCTGACACTAACAAATTCCCAAAATTTGTGCAACATGTGTATATGGAGAGCATGGTCACAAGGCCATTAGGAGATCCAATACTACAGCCAAAGAAATGGGCGATAGGCTTGGAAAACATAGGTATTCTGAATTTGTTAGATATTCCTCAATTCAGATAGGGAAAAGATGTGAACAATTGCGTCAAGTAGTTGTTGGTAGTCCTCCATGGAGGATTTTTGTGGTTAGAAGAACCAGTCTCAATCAATGTATAGCTAATTACATTCATCACAGGTCTGCTATCAAATGGTGAGAAGCCCACGTATTACCTGGACGATAAAACCAAGGAAAAGGATCTCGTAGAAGAGATGAAGAAGAATTATGGCACAGAAAGAGGCTCCCATAGAATTATTATAAAGAGAATCAGTGAAACAACCACTCATATGGAAACCAAGCTAATGACATGCAAACTAATTCACAAATGTTGCAAGGAGGAGGTCCCTACAGGGGTTGTTGCAGAAACATCATAGTGTGCAAACGACACCATGCTCAGTTGGGCCCCATATTTACTGAATCTGTTCTTAGACGGCTGCAAGGATCTTGGGAACATAGTTCCATTACTCTTGGATAATGATCTTGATAGAATTAATTGGATGGAAAGAGCCTCCCTAATCGTATTTTTGTGATAGAGTAGGACGATGTTGCACAACACAATACACGTCGATGGGAAGCACTTTGGATTCCAAGGGAAGAAGTGACAATGCCAACACTTTTTCTCGGTATCTCAGTGACATACAAGACATCATAGCCAACACATGGAGGATAACTTCAAAATTCATCGCACAATACTAAGGGATAGCCAACATTAAGGCTACACGACACAACATGTGGATCCAAGCATGCAAGGATCCAGAAAAAGAATGCTTACAACTTTGATTCTGCATCAATTTATAGGAAGTTGAAATGGTAATGAGAGATTGGCAGGATGACTGGAAGATCCCATTCATCACCAAGTACACACCCAAGGGAAAATAAGTGGAAGTAGGGTCATTTAAGGCATCTGCAGGAGGTAGCATCGCGACCAAGAAACCAACACAATAAGGGAAGCTCGATCAAAAGACATTGCAATAGAAGAAGGGAAGAACCCCAAAGAAGGATGCACAGATAGGAAAAAAGGACAATGTACCAGCGTAGGAAGACCAAGGAAGGGGGGACACAACAACACAGGAAACCCTGTCGGCAACTACTCCACAAGAGACAGGACCACCCAAACGACCAATCATACATAGAAGTGGGCCACACAAGAAGGCCAAGGCCCGTAAACAAATCTCAGAATACATAATTACCGAGGGTGATGTCGATATTGTCGTAAAGAGGGTACAAGACCGCACAATGGATGAGTTTGAAGAAGACAAGAACCAAAGAGGAAGGATAAGGAATGAGTTTGATGATATTAAGAAGGTCTTGGAAATGATACAAGCAACTCAAATGTAAGAAATGGGAACAAAACTGATCCTCTAAGCAATAGAAGTAGAGCACAAGACCACGCAGAATGAAGAAGATACAATCCATATTGTAGCGCAAGCAAGTCCTAGTTTTTAGTTAACAACATATATGTTGCAGGTTGACAAGACCATATCCCAGATGCCACTCAAAGACTTGGTGCAGGTACAGTTAGTACTGGCTAAAATACCAACAAAATAACTGTACAAACTACAAGTCAGTGTTGCATAGGAAGTGTAATCGTGAGCTAGAACAAATGCGACAAAATTGTGGACAACAAGAAATGGAAAGGATGCACTAGAATTGGTGGTAGATTAGGTCAAGCTGGAGACACAAGAGGAGAAGAAACACGTAGATAAATTAGAGCAGAAGCTGAAGGAATTCTTCACAAGAATTAGAGACGGTGTGAAGGAAACCACAAGCAGTGTTGAAGAAAAGATTGAAATCATTGTGTAAACACTCGAAGACTATACAAAGGAGATTGAGTATCTCAAAGAAAATTTAACACCCACCACCCCTCTGGAAGTCACAACTAAAAGGGAACAACAGGAAGATTTGCAATTAGAAATTATGGAGAAAGAAGCCAAAAGGGTCACATAAGTTTTTGACAGGACTTCACAACTATGGACAACGTTGGAGGAAGATGACAGGGCCTAATAACTATACCATCAAGAGGAGGAAATCAACACTGCAATCCAGGAACCAAATAAACGCTAAAATTTATAACGTCCCCAACCACCCAACACGCCGAGAAACACCACAAAGGAACATCTTTATGTTCTAATACCATTTTGTAACGTCCCCAACCACCAACAGTCAGACCATGCTACTCATAGAAACAACAATTATCATATGCATATAAATATAAACATAAACAAACAACATATTCTGTTCATACATAGATTAATGAGGAAAGAACAATAAGCCTACACATACAACATATACATACATTAATCATCAATTATAACACATGTACATATAAACAACATGTAAATGAACATAAAAGTGGTACTTATCTTTTAACAAAAGACAACCAACTGCGTGCAGACCTTCCACGAACCTCCCAGCCATAGACCATGCTGCTCATCACTCTCAGTAGTGGGTCACCCCCAAGCTAGGACTAAAATCCACTCGGGTAAAGGGGATTCCTAGGCTAGGCTAAGGCTATGGGAACTACACAGTACAATAGGAAATATTTCCTCCAAGGAGTCACTTACGCCCATAACTCACAGACTCTAATTCCCCACATGCCTGTCCCACCCCAGGAGGGTACACCTTCACTGTCCAACAATCCATTGGCTGCTAAACCTCCCTTTCCTTGGTCTTCAGCAATAAGCTGGTTCAGGAATTCTCATAGCTCTATAGCTTCTACTGGACTCCCTCTAGGAGAACTCACTTCCCCAAAAAACTCTCTCTCACTTGGAGAGTGTTTCTCATAGGCCTAAAAACCTGCTTCTTCAATCAAAACAAAATCTCTCTCACCTAGAGAGAGTAGCGCACATGCCTAACAACTTGCTTATTCAAACCAACTCTTAAGAAAATACAACAACAACATTCGACTAATGCACAGGTGATGGTAACAAGCAAAAATAGGTACGGACATAGAATATGGCAGCAAGCCATGCTCATCCAAGGAACTTCATTGGCAACAACAATCAATCGCTAGGATACAATAAGAGCCCATGAAAATACAGGTGCACTCGAATTCACAGAAAATACACAGGATAACTCAAGTCTAACTGCAGGTTTCAGAGTTTCACGATGGCAGAGGTCAACAATGGAGGTATTGGTTCCGTCCGTGCCTCCATGGGTGCCTGGGGAGAATGGTCAGTTGATCCCAAAATAGTAATAATTCCCACTTATAATTGCATGTTCCTGAGCTGACACATGGCACTCCTGAAGCGCGTTCCTCTCCACTTGGAGCTCGTTCCTCTCTGTAATATCCCTAGGTAGAACCCCAACTGTAAATGTAATGATGTACTTAAGCTAGTGAGCTATTTGATATCTTTTTGGCTTGCATCTTCCATGGTGTAGTGCACGCATGTACTGCACAGTAAAATGATGAATTAGGCACATTCCAGGACACCGCGTGCAGCATATTAAGTGTGTGCGATATTGGGTTCAGGGAGCCTTTATGTATATGTTGTGTTTTATAGGCTGGTGAGTCAGTTATTATAATCTAGGATGCTTATGTTTTGATTAGGCCGGAGAACCTAGATGTTAAAGGCTAGTGTTCCTACTTTATATATGTCTCATAATTAATATAAATACATCACTGCACGTAGATCAACCACGATGAAAGAGATGGGGTACTAAACTCCACTAGTCAGGGAAATGGAGGGGATAATTTAAGGAAAGGGGCTAATATAGGGAGCTTGAGCCAAAAAGGAATATTATATTAATATTTCTTAAATCATAAAGAATGGATAATTATTTTATCCTAAGTTCTAAAGTTGGGGACAAGTGGGCCAACGTAGCTCCCAACACGACAAGTGTCAAGTTGGGGACATGCATACGTATTGTTGGGACTAAGTTCATTTTTAGATCTCCCCCATCATTCTTACGATCATATTTTCCATCATTTAGCCATGATTCCATGACCATTTTCACTCATGTAGTCAGTTATCCTCAGACAATCATTTCACCGTATCTAAACTTGTATCCATAGCCATTTTGTGTTGGTGTAGTTGGTTAGCTGGGGAGCGGGACTGAAGAAGCAGGTTGTCATGCCCATGGGATATTAAAGAGGCGGGTTTTCAGGCCCATGAGAAATTCTCTGGGTGAGAGAATTGTTGGGAATTGACTTCCTGAAGGTGTTGAACTGGAGTTACAGGGCTCTGAGACTTCCTATCCGGCCTGTTGTTGAATCCCTGGAAGGGAAGTGGGGCAGCTGAGGGACTGTTGAGAAGAGAAGGGGCACACTTCCTTGGGTGGGACAAGCTTGTGAGGAACGAGAGACTGTAGGCTGTTAGTTTGAGTAGGCACCTATGATGGAGTCTTTCCTATTTTCCATGAGCCATTAGCTTGGTTAGGAACCCTTACCCAGGTGGAGTTTAGTCCCAGCTCGGGGGTGACTCACTGTTGAGAGTGATGAATAGTGTGGTCTAAGTCTAGAAGATTTGTGGAATGTCTGCATGCAGTTGGTGACATTCTTACCAAGATAAGTGTCAACTATGTGATAAATTTACATGTTGCATTGTTATTTATGTGCATATTTTTATGGGTTATCATATGTGTGATTATAACTGTGTTTATTTTTATGGGTATTGCTTGTATATGTTGCATGTATATGTTTACTGTTATTTTAGTGTGAATATGTGCATTTACATAATGTATTTGTCTATTCACGTTTTATATATAAGATTCCGCAAGAGTTCTATGCATGGATAGGTTTTAATCACATGCATATAGAAGATTGTATGTGGCATAGCTCAGTTTTGGATGTTGAGTACGTTACAGTATGTTCCGCACAGAGAACGGAAGTGTTCTCTAGCGTAGCATGTCCCGACATGGATGGTCGGGGAGGTTACAAAACGGTTTTAGAGCTAAGTAAAGCGTCTGAGTAGTGGCATGGCCCGGCCTGTTGGTGGCTGGGGATGTTACAAAATGGTATTAGAGATTCAGTTTTCAACACTGATCCTGGATGGGCTGAGCAATTTAAGTTGAAGTGAAATTTCACAGAGGATTTGTTTCGAAGTGGCCAAATTTCGAATTACGGAACGTCCATGGTAAAAAGTAATAGCAATTGTGCGGAATTGGGAAAAATCCCCAATTTCTGTTGTTAAATTCATGTGAAAATGGAGAAATTTGGCCAAGTGATGAGATTTTATCGATTTAATATCTTTTCTAGCGAATTCAGACCTGGAATTGGTCGAATTTGAAGTCACAATGAAGCCATGAAAGTTGGAGTGAATTTTATAATTAAAATTCCCAATTCGTGAATTGATTTTGGGTGAATTCGTTCTAGAAATGTCAACCCACAACGATTTGTTGTTGCAGAGGCTGAATTGGTATTATCGGAGTGAAATTGAATGAATTTTGTGGTTGTAGAATGTCTATGGTAAATTGGGGAAAAAGTTAGAAAAAAGCCCTAATTTCTGCAACAAAATTCACGAGGAATCGATGCGCATAAAGGAGAATGTGCACAGGTGGGTGCACTAAAAATGCAGGATGTGAAGTAAAAGGCTTATGATATGTGAAAATTGGGTGTCGCGCAGACAAATGTTGGCGTGCTGGTGTGCACGCTAAATTTGGGTGTCGCGTGGACAAATGTTGGTGTGCTGGTGTGCGTGCTAAATTTGGATACCATGCAGACAAATGTTAGCATGCTGGTACGCGTGCTAAATTTGGGCACCGCGTGAGAAAATGTTGGCATGCTGGTGTGCGTGGTAAAATTTTGGCACCGTGTGGAAAAATGTTGGTGTGAGGGTGTGCATGCTAAATTTGACATTGCATAGTGTGCATACGCATAAGAAGTGTGCGCGGTGTGGACATTCATAATAATGGCATGCGTGGTGTGCGCAATATTGGCATAGCGCAGAGGAGTTTGGTTTGTGCACATGCAATATGAGTATAATCTTTTCACGCGATAACTTAGTTAATGGTGCACGCAGAGTATTGGTGCACGGTGCGGGCGTACTAAACTCTGGCATGGTGCAGCGTGCAGAGTACAATGCGTGTGGAATATCAGTGCGCGATACCAAAAAGTGTGCGCACTAGGTATTAGTACATAAACCAAAACTACGCAGTGGATTTTTGTGTGCGACACAATAGTAGTGTGCACAAGTTAGTGGCGCGACAAAGAAGTGATACAAAATGGTTTTAAAGTGCACGAAGCATGATTTCCCTTGTGATGTTGTTGCGCATGGTAAATATGGGTTCACAGGTTGATATATGTGTACGTGAAGTCGTTTGGAAGATGAACAACAACAAAAAACCAATGATTTTCTGTGATTTTTTATATCATTTGAATGTCATCTTTCTAATGGTGTAAATTGTTCATCAAATGAAGCTTTTATGAGAAAGTTACAACACAAACAGCGGAGGATAAATTTTAAGACCCATCTAACGTCAAAGAGCCATAACTCTCTACTATAGAATCAGATTGAGGCGCGGGAGAAGTCAATGGAAATATATTGAACCATAGAAGACATTACAAGAGCTGAATTAAATTTCTGGGCATGTTAAAAGTGTTTAATATCGAAAATAAGGTACCTGTATCATATCAATTACAATATGGTATTTTTGCCTAGAACTTCAGCGGGCTGTAACTAGCAGCCCAGAACCTAGAATGAGGTGAAACTTGGATAGAGTGTCCATAAGATGTATATTAAGAAACCCAATTGAGATCCCATGAAAAATCCAATGGAGTAGGTGCAGAAATGCATAATTACAGCGCATAATTGTGCCCAGTTGAAGTGTGAACATAAATGTTAATGGGCAATTTTTAAATAGCCATAACTTTATGCTCAAGACTCAAAATTGAGCATGGGAGCAGGCGTTGGAAAGGTCTTGAATAGTGGAATCTAAATATCCACCCAGAAAATTGATCAAGGAATTCAAATTTCTAGGAAAGCAGAAGAAAGAATTCTGATATGTATTATTGAACCAAAATGGTTCATATTTTCATAAAATTGTTGAGTCAGTTAACTTGACAAAGTTTAGTTAAAATTAAGCAGAGGTACTTAGGGAAAAATTGATATGAAAAAACATTTCAGAAGATGATCAAAATCCAAGACTACAAAAGTTTAAGGTATGAATCTTCACATAGCCATAAAGTCTTTGGAAGCCACTATAGGAAGTCCTCTCATGTTAGTCAAGTATTCAATGGAATCTGGGCAGAGGAATAGATCATGTAGTGAATGAATTAGTGAACACTCCCAAAGAAATAAATATACAAATTAAGCAATGCATGGGAGTAAGATCTATTATAAAAGGAATTGACTATCATAATGATAGTAATCGGATAAAGAAAGAGGCTTACTGCATATTTGGATAAAGAGTGCATCATATCCAGGAATTAGCTATGAAATTAGAGTAATGTTTCCCTTATGGTTATCAGAGTGCACAGTGGAAGCATGGTATGAAGGGCATCAATATGGCATGATAGAAGTGGATTGTGCAAGGCAGGTTGAAATCAGATTGGTCAAGACAGGGGAAAGTAATACCCATCAAGCAAATCCAAGTGTTGATATGATCAGCTAAGGAACAAATAAATCAAGTACCTAAAGAAGGAAGTTGATGTTAACTGTCCAAGGCTACTCAGAAAACATGACTGGAAATATAATTGGGTCATGTAGGAGTTGCATCAGAGGGATCCGAATCATAGTGGGATGCTGAAAATTAATATCAGCATAATATGTAGTTGCAAGTCCATGAACATCCTATAATAATGGAAGAACAATTCATGTGGTAGATATCAAGCAAATGGGAATGCATGAAAACACTCCAAGAGGGAAAGAAAGAATAGTAGTAGAGATTATTGATGCATTCCAAAAGTATTGAAGATATTTCCACAATAACATGAATATGTCAAAGCCAAGAAAGACTTAAAGGTGAAATGAATCTCTGTAGAGAGTCAGTAAAGAACCATGAAGAAGAAAATGGTTCTATGCATGGTTTTGAATGCAAAAGAGATGGTGCCTGAGAAGAATCCATATCAAATGTCATGGATCCATGTGTGACATTCCTAGGGGGTGGAGGTACCACTTGAAACTATGTTGGTAAGTTAAAATCTGTATTAAGTGCTTTTAATTAATTCTATGCAGCTAGGGAAGGAGGCATATGTCCATCCTTACAACATGCTAAGAGAATTGGCTATGCAAGCCAATTTTGAGGCTAGTTGGAAAGGAGTGGAGAAGAATGCAATAAAACTCAAATACTAAATTATTTAGTCAAGGAAGAGACAAAATAGTTCAGTTCAAAAAATAAATGGATGTTGAAGATCCATAGTATATAAGACAACAAGATTGGAATTATAATTCATCCAAGTATGAGTTGGGATAGATGGATCCAGGAAGTAAACAAAAGTTTAAGGTTAATATCAGTTTAGTATTTGGATGGAAAATAAAAGGCAGCCAAGAGTGTTTTGTCTAGAAAGTGCTCGGATCAGAAATAATCATGCACAGTGGTTATAGTGAAGAGCACTTGCAGGATTAGGAATTCAGAAGAATGGAAAATTTCTGGGATAAACCAGGAAACATAATACAGGAAGAAAAGAAGTTGTTGCAATTACTATAGCAACAAGTATTTTATGGATTTTATCACAACCATAAAGTGAGAATGCTTGCATGTTTGCAAGTGTTGCAGATAATGTTGTTGCACATGGAAGGAAGCAACAAAAAGTTGGAATGTTGAATTATAAGGTTGATAAAGAAGCATGAGAACTTCTATTGTCATCAGATAATCAGGTAGCATTAAAATCGTTTAATGGTAGCCATGCAGGTAAGTATCTCTCTTTTGGAAATTATGTTGTATAATTGCCAAAGGGAAATCTAGGTAAGAATTTCCCCAAATTGAATTTTATACTACGTTGTATGGTATTGTTTAAGTGCATTGACAGGATTAAGTTACCACTAGGTGTGGTAAAGGCTAGAGGCTTGTTATATTTATCAAAGCTTTTAGCTTTTGAATGTACACACTGACATAGTAGCATGACATGTTAATTTGGTTATGAGGAAATAACCAGAGAAAATAAAAGATAATAACTTGTTATAGGAATGATGCTAAGAGATCTAGTCATGTATGAGACCAGGACATGGTTGGATATGGAAAGGTATGGTTATATAAAGGTTATGTGCCACAAAAATACCCAATGAGATTCCTACTTTAAATAAAACTTGGACCGCAACCTTTTTTCCAACACTAATAAACACTACAGAATTGTATTCTTGGTGTAGTGTTCAAGTCAAAAGAGAAGGCATCCAAGTAATTGGGAAGACAATGGGAAGTGTGTGGAGATGGGTCAAGACATTGTCTAGATTTCCAATTTATGGATGGTGAGATGCATGACTTAGATAAATCTCATTCTAAAAATCAATGCAAGGGTGCATTGAATAAATAGGCATTGAGAGTTGCACTCATGCCTGGTAAGTGGTAGAGTTGCACTCATACATGATGTAATTGTATACTTAAATGCATTTTGCTGAATGCATTTGTGAGTGCATGTATATATGTTTTTACATGGAAATAATTATACTAATGCTTGAAATGTTTCTAACTCAAGAAGTTGAGAACATTTCAGGGACCGTTAAACATTGCAACAGGAAAGTTGCAAGTGAGGTAGTCATAGGAATAGTGTCTATAGAAAATTTCATGTTCAGAAAATTGAAGAAGTGAACTTACTGTTGTTAATTATGAACATGCATATGCATAGAATGATGAGTCATTATATTTGGTTAATTTGTTTGGTAATTGTGATTGAATTTCTAGGTGCAGGCAATTATAATATCATTCCATAAGGTGATGTACATGTTGAATTATGATGTACAAAAAATACTGACAATTTGTTGTTTGTATGCAATATATAATCATTGTAGGAAAAATGGTATTTAGCATGGTGCTTGCTGAAAGCCATAAGGAAAATTACATCATATTATTGCAACAACAATGAAAAATTATGAAATAGGATTTCATATTTTGGGAAAAAGTCTAATTCCTTATGAAATTAATTGGATTTCTAAAATGGAATTTTTATAATGCTCTCTCATGATAACTGTATGTGTATGATGCAGGTGAGATGATAATGATTAAATTCAGAACTCCTGGAGCCACGGTGCTCTGAGACTTCATATCTGGACTGTATTGGAGCCCTGGAAGGGAAGTTGAATAGTCGATGGATTGTTGGACAATGAAGGTGCATACTACCTTGGGTTGTACAGGCATGTGGATAATAGAGACCATTGGTTGGAGTGCTGCTGAGGTTTGGTACCTTGGCCTAGAGTATGTTGATATTGATTGTGGTGCGTGGTTATCTTGGGAAGCCATTGTCCTGATGGAGTCATATCCCATTCTTGGGGATGATATGATGCTGAGAGTTTATCAACAGTGAGATACAAGGCTGGGTGGAACGTCATGGATCTATAGCCAATTTTTGCTTTGATGCAGTTTAATTGAAGCATGTAATAAGGAATAATGAGTTGAATTATTTTCTGAACTAGCTCCATGGAATAGAGCAATTGACTTCAAGTTGCAGTATAAGTACCAGAATTGGTGTCGGAAAGTAGAGAACCAGATGGGTAACAATATTTCAATAGATAAAGCTTGGATATTTTAAAGAATTTGAATGGTACATGGTATATAATGCACTGAGGATTTTTGAAAATTTTGTTGTATATGTATACATGATGCACTGGGGACAGTGCATAAATAAGGGGATGGCATTGTAATATCCCCAGGTAGAACCCCAACTGTAAATGTAATAATGTACTTAAGCTTGTGAGTTGTTTGATATCTTTTTGGCTTGCATCTTCCATGGTGTAGTGCACACATGTACCGCGCAGTAAAATTATGAATTGGGCACATTCCAGGACACTGCATGCATCATATTAAGTGTGCATGATATTGGGGCCAAGTAGCCTTTATGTATATGTTGTGTTTTATAGGCTGGTGAGAAAGTTATTATAAGCTAGGATGCTTATGTTTTGATTAGGCCAGAGAGCCTAGATGTTAAAGGCCAGTGCACCTACTTTGTATATGTCTCATAATTAATATAAATACATTGTTGCGTGCAGACCGACCATGAAAAAAAAGATGGGGGACTAAACTCCACTAGTCAGGGAAAGGGAGGGGATAAGTTAAGGAAAGGGGCTAAGCTAGGGAGCTTGAGCCAAAAAGGAATATTATATTAATATTTCTTAAATCATAAAGTATGGATAATTATTTTATCCTAAGTTCTAAAGTTGGGGACAAGTGGGCCAACATAGCTCCCAACACGACAAGTGTCAAGTTGGGGACATGCATACGTATTGTTGGGACTCAGTTCATTTTCATATCTCCCCCATCATTCTTACGATCATCTTTTCCATCATTCCTTCCATCATTTAGCCATGATGCCATGACCATTTTCACTCACACGGTCAGTTATCCTTAGACAATCATTTCACTGTATCTGAACCTATATCCATAGCCATTTTGTGTTGGTGTAACTAGTTAGCTGGGGAACGAGACTGAAGAAGCAGGTTGTCAGGCCCGTGGGATATTGAAGAGGTGGTTGTCAATCCCGTGAGAAATTCTCTGGGTGAGATAATTGTTGGTAATTGACTTCCTGAAGGTGATGAACTACAACTACATGGCTCTGAGACTTCCCATCCGGCCTGTTGTTGAAGCTTTGGAAGGGAAGTGGGGCAGCCGAGGGACTGTTGAGCACAGAAGGGGCACACTTCCTTGGGTGGGGCAGCCATGTGGGGAATGAGAGACTGTAGGATGTTAGTTTGAGTAGGCACCCACTATGGATTCTTTCATGTTTTCATTGAGCCATTAGCCTGGTTAGGAACCCTTACCTGGGTGGAGTTTAGTTCCAGCTCGGGGGTGGCTCACTGTTGAGAGTGATGAATAGTGTGGTCTAAGGATGGGAGGTTTGTGGAAGGTCTGCATGTAGTTGGTGACATTCTTACAAAGATAAGTGTCAACTGTGTGATAAATTTAAAAGTTGCATTGTTATTTATGTGCATATTTTTATGGGTTATCATATGTGCGATTATAACTGTGTTTATTTTTATGGTTATTGCATGTATACGCTGCCTGTATATGTTTACTGCTATTTCAATGTGAATCTGTGCATTTACATAACATATTTGTATGTTCATGTTTTATATATAAGCTTCCGCAAGAGTTTGTGCGTGGATATGTTTTAATTGCGTGCAGATATAAGATTGTATGTGGCATAGCTCACTTTTGGATGTTGAGTACATTATAGTATGTTCCACACAGAGAACATAAGTGTTCTCTGGCATAGCGTGGCCCGACATGGATGGTTGAGGACGTTACAAAATGGTTTCAGAGCTAAGTAAAGTGTGTGAGTAGTGGCATGGCCCAACCTATTGGTGGCTGGGGATGTTACACTCTCCCCAAAGGAACTTAGGGTAATTGGGTTTATTTCCCAAACCTTAGTCTTTTAAGGAATTAATAATATAATATTATTCCCTTAGAGGTAATCCCTCTAGCTTAGCCCCTTTTCCTATCCTCTTAGCCCCTTCCCTTTCCCTGCCTAGTGGATCTTAGTCCCCCATTCTCTTTTATCATGGTCGGTCTACACGAAGTGATGTACTTATATTAAATATATGAGTATTTACACATATACAATAATAGGCTCACTGGCCATTGCATCTAGGAAATTTGACCTAATCATCACATAAGCCTCCTGGCTTATTATAACTTGGCTCACTAGCCTATCAAACATGTTTACAATTCATAATTACAACTGGGGTTCTACCTGGGGATATTACAATCCCCTCCCCTTATTTTTTCACTCTCCTCAATGCAACTTGTTTATAAATAAACAATTCAAAATTCTTCAAAAAGCTCCAAGCTTTAGCTATTGGAAGCATGTTATCCACCTGGTGCTCTACTTTCAAGCACCAATTCTGCTGTTCATATTTCAATTGAAACTCAATTTCTCTATTCCATAGAGTTGTTTCAGGAAAGAATTCAGCTCATTGTTCTTTATAACATGCTTCAATTAAACCTTATTGAAATCATCGATGGGCTGTAGATCCACGATGTTCCACCCATCCCTAGATCTCACTGCTGATAAACTCTCAACATCATTTCAACCCTGAGCAGGGTGTAATATCCCTAGGCCGAACCCAATTGTAATGTAAATGAAAATTTACTTAAGTTGGTTAGCTGTTTGATATCATTTTTGTATGCACCTTTCATGGCATAGTTCGCGCATGTACTACGTAGTAAAATGAGGAAGTGTGCACATTCCAGGATACCACGTGAAACAACTTAAGTGTGCGCGATTTTGAGGCTAGGGATCCTTTGTGTATATGTTGTGTTTTATAGGCTGGTGAGCTAGTTTTGTGATTATTAGGCTGGAGAGCCTAGATGTTAAAGGCTAGTGTGGTTACTTTTGTATGTGTCTCAACATTAATATAAAATACATCATTGCGTGTAGACCTACCATGATAAAAGAGTATGGGGACTAAACTCCACTAGTTAGGGAAAGGGTGGGGGCTAAAAGTTAAGGAAAAGGGGCTAAGCAAGGGAGCTTAAGACAAAAAGGAATATTATATTATTATTTCTTAAAGTATAAAGTATGGATAATTATTTTATCCTAAGTTCTAAAGATGGGGACAAGTGAGCCAAAGTAGCTCCCAACATGACAAGTGTCAAGTTGGGGACATGCATACATATTGTTTGGACTTAGTTCAATTTCCACCATTCTTTCCATCATTCCTTCCATCATTCGGTCATTTAGTCAATCATCCATGAGAAATACACACTCATTGAGATACCCTTCGTAACTTCATGTCACTGTACCAGAACCTGTATCCATAGCCATACTTTTTTGTGTAGTTGGTTAGCTTGGGAGTTGGGATGAAGAAGCGGGTTTTCAGGCCCATGGGATATTGAAGAGGCGGGTTGTTAGGCCCCTAAACAATTCCTCTCTTGGTGAGATAATTGTTGGGAATTGATTTCCCGAAGGTGCTAAACTAGAACTACACAGCTCTGAGACTTCTTGTCTGGCCTGTTGCTGAAGTCTGGAAAGGGAGTGGGGCAGCCAAAGGACTATTAAGTAGAGAAGAGGCACACTTCCTGGGGTGGGACAGGCATGTGGGGAATGAGGGACTGTAGGCTGTTAGTTTGAGTTGGCACCTGTGACGAAATCTTTCCCATTGTCTATGAACCATTAGCCTTGTTAGGAATCCCTTTACCTGGGTGGAGCTTAGTCCCAGCTCGGGGGTGACCCATTGCTAAGAGTGATGAGCAGTGTGGTCTAAGGCTGGGAGGTTCGTGGAAGGCCTGCATGCAGTTGGTGATATTCTTACCAAGATAAGTGTCAACTGCGTGATAAATTTATATGCTACATTATTATTTACGTGTTTATTTTTATAGGTTTATCCTATGTGTGGTTATAACTATCTGTATATTTATGGGTATTTCTTGTATATGGTGCATGTATACATTTACTGTTATTTGTAGTGTGAATCCATGCATTTACAAATGTATTTTTCTGTTTACGTTATATATATATATATATATATATATATATATATATATCCGCAAGAGCTCTGTGTGTACATATTTTAATTGCATGCAGTTTGAAAATTTTATGTGGCATAGCTTAGTTGGATGTTGGGTATGTTAAAGTATGTTCTGCAGAGAGAACAAAAGCGTTCTCTGGCATAGCATGCCCCAACGTGGATGGCTAGGGATGTTACAATATGGTATTATAGCTTCAGTTTTCAACACTGAGCCCGGATGGGCCGAGCAAGTTGAGTTGAAGCGAAATTACACAAAGTATTTATTTCGAAGTGGCCAAATTTCAAGTTGCAGAGCGTCCATGGTAAAAAGTAACAACAATTGTGCAGAATTGGGAAAATCCCCAATTTTTGTTGTTAAATTCATGGGAAAATTGAGAAATTCGGCCATGTGGTGAGATATTATTTGTTTAATATCTTTTCTAGAAAATTTGGACTTAGAATGGGTTGAATTTGAAGTTACAGTGAAACCATGACAGATATAGTGAATTTAGTAATTAAAATTCTCAATTTGTGAATTGATTTTGGGAAAAAATCGTTCCAGAAATGTCAACCCACAACGATTTTTAGTTACAGAGGTTGAATTGGTGTTATTGGGGTAAAATTGAGAAAATTTCTTAGTTGTAGAATGTCTATGGTAAATTGGACAAAAAAAAAAAGTTAGGCAAAAGCCCCAATTTTTGCAGCGGAATTCACGAGAAATTAATGCGCATACAAATGAATGTGCGCAAGTGGGCGCACTAAAATGCATGATGCGCGGTAAAAAAATTGTGATATGTAAAAATTGGGTGTCACGCAGAAAAGTGTTGGCGTGCTGGTGCACGTGCTAAATTTTGGCACCGCGCGGAAAAATGTGGGCGTGCTGGTACATGTGCTAAATTTTGGCACCGCACGGAAAAATGTGGATGTGTTGGTCTGCGCGCTAAATTTTGGCACTACACGGAAAATTTTTGGTGTGTGGTTACGCATGCTAAATTTTGGCATTGCGTGGTGTGCACACACATAATAATGGCATGCGTGGTGTGCACATTATTGGCACAACACATAGGAGTTTGGTTGTTGCGTGCGCAATGTGGGTATATGTTGTCACGCGATAGTTTAGTTAATGGTGTGCGTAGAGTATTGGTGCACGGTGGGGGTGTATTAAACTTTGGCATGGTGCAACGCATAGAGTGAAATGTGCGTGGAATATCAACGTGTGATACAAAAATTGTGCACATGAGTAATAGTGCAAGAACCAAAATTTTGCGCAGTGGATATTAGTGCACGACACAAAAATAATGCGCACCGGTTATTGGCACGATAGAGAAGTGATGCATAGTGGTTATAGGTGTGCGGATCACAATTTATATTGTGGTGTTGTTGTGCATGCTAAATATGGGCGTACAGGTTGAAAGTTTTGCGCGCGAAGTCATCTGGAGGGTGAACAATAGCAAAAAACCAACGATTTTCTGCGACGTTTTATATCATTTGAATGCCATCTTTTTGCAGCGCGTTTATTAGGCCCTTAAGAGCGTTTTTAGATACTCAAAATCCACGAGAAAAGAGTATACCAAGGTCAAAGGTACACTTTGTCTCTGCATCTCAAATAAAAGAGCTCAAAGAGATCTTTCTAATGGTGTAAATTGTTTGTCAAACAGAGCTTTTATGAGAAAGTTACAGCACAAACAGTGGAGAGTAAATTTTAAGACCCAACTAACTTCAAAGAGCCATAACTTTCTACTCTAGAATCTGATTGAGGCATAGGAGCAGTCAATCGAAATATATTGAACCATAGAAGACAGTCCCAAAGCTGAATTAAATTTCTAGGCATGTGAAAAATTCATAATATGGCAAATAAGGTATCTGTAGCATTCTAGACCAAAAACATGAATTGGCCTAGAACTTTGGCAGGATGTAACTAGCAGCCCGGAACCTAGAAAAAGGTGAAAATTGAACATAGTGTCCAGAATATGTATATGAGGAAACCCAATTGATATCCTATGAAAATTACAATGGATTAGATGAAAATATGCATAATTACAGCACAAAGTTGCGCCAAGTTGAAAAATGAACAGAAAAAATAAATTAATGGACAATTTTCAAATAACCATAACTTTATGCTCAAGACTCAGAATTGAGCATGGGAGAAGGTGTTGGAAAGGTATCAGATAGTAGAATACATTAATTCACCCAGAAAATTCATCGGGCATTCAATTTTTGGGAAATCATAAGAAATAATTCTGATATATTATTGAACCAGAATGGCTCATATTTTCATGAAATTATTGAAACAATTAGCCTGACAAAGTTTTGTTGGCTGCAAATTTTGCAGAGCCAACAAATATATCAGATCATGATCAACACAGAGTCTAGAGAAATGGAATATGCATAGGGAAATTACATCCAAGAAGATGAAATCAGAGGGATGGATGTCCATTTGGGCATTGAAGGAACAAACTCCAATGGACATGGAGAAGGAAGGGATGAAAACATGAATATGGTAGAGACCATTAAAATTTTTCCGAAGGATGTCCAAATCCATAAAGATAATAATGAAAGGCTTATGAGAGACAAGGATAAGTAGGATGACTTCAACGTGGAATTAATGTAGATCTTGAACAAAATATAAAAGAAATTGGATAAGGAGAGTGACTCAAGCAAATCAAGAAGTCATAGGTTTCCTGATGAGAAAAGAATAACCATAAGTGTTAGCAGACATCACCACCACTCCCTGAGGCATTCCAATAAGATAGAACACAACAACTCAATTACATCCCCTGTCAGGAAGCATAAGAGTTCTAGGGTGGATGAAGTGTGAAGAGAAATGAACAAAATCAAACTTGGCTGAGCACAAGAAGGTTGAATATGCAGAGACATGGTTGTTGGGAATGAGGAAGTATTTTCAATTGCATAATTATTCTTCTCATGCAGAAGGTAGAATTTCCATCTATAAACTTAAGGGAAAAGCATCCATGTGGTGGGATCAGCTTTTCCAGGTGCATCACATTAAAGAGAAAAGTGTTACTTGGAGGGAATTCAAGAAGTAGTTTGAGAAGAAATACTTGAATAAGAGATACTATGACAAGAAAATGAAAGAGTTCTTTGAAATCAAGCTTGGGATTATGACCATAGATGAATATGAGAGAAGGTTTTTAGAACTGTTGAAGTATGTTTCTTTCATCAAGGATGAGACAGTTAAGATTCGGAGATATTTGAGTGGATTTCCATCATTCATTAGTGAAAAAATACAATATGATGATCTCAATACATTGAAGGAGACCATAAGGGGAGCTAAATGCCTTTATGATCATAAAAAATCAAGGCCAAATTTCCAAAAATCTCGGGAAGACAAAAATAAATTCAAGATGGATCAGAGGAAGAAGGGAACTAAGCCACCATTCTTCAGAAATAATACTCAGGGACAACCAACTTCTAGAGAACCCACAAATATTGAGGCAGGAGGTCAAAGGCCAAGACAACCACCTATACAATGTTGGGGTTGTAAAGGAGATCATATGTTTAGAGATTGTCCTCATAGAGGTGAAAAAGTGAGGACTGTTCACAATGTACAACACGCTGAAACAATGGAGGACATGGGTAGAAATGTACCAAGGATCTATGTAGCCCTGGAAAACAAGAAAGAAAAGTATCAGTCACATATGATTGAAGTGGAAGGTATGATCAACAACCAAACCATTTCTATTTTAATTGATTCAGGAGCTAGTCATAGTTATATAGATCCTAAGGTGGTGGAAATTTTGCATTTGCCAAGAAGAAATCATGGAAAATATTGGTTGGTGCAGCTGGCTACCGGAGCCAAAAGAAAAGTTAATGAGATGGTTAAGTCATGTCTTATGCACATGAATGGGCTGAACACCAGGGCAGATTTGAACATCTTGCCTTTAGGTTTCTACGATTGTCTAATTGGGATGGATTGGTTGGACCAACATCATGTTATCCTAGACTGTAATAACAAGGAATTTACTTGCTTGGATGAGGAAGGGAGCCTAAGGAGAGTGAAGGGAATCCCCAGGGCAGTAACCATCAAAGAAATTTCAGCATTGCAGCTGAAGAAATGTTACAGAAAAGGGTGTCAAATATTTGCAGCCCATATGGAGGAGACACCTAAAGATAAGGTGCCAAATTTGGAAGATCATGCAGTCTTGGAAAAATTTAAAGATGTGTTCAAGGAGGTACCAGGACTACCCCCAAATAGAGATATTGATTTCTCTATAAATTTAATGCCTGGAGTAGCTCCAGTGTCAAAGACTTCTTACAGAATGAGTACACCAAAATTGAAGGAGTTGCAAATGCAACTTGAAAAACTTCTGAAGAAGGAGTATATATGCCCAAGCGTGTCACCTTGGGGTGCCTCAATACTTTTCATGAAGAATAAAGATGGGGAATTAATATTGTGCATTGATTTCAGACAACTGATTAAAGTGACTGTAAAGAACAAGTATCCTCTGCCAAGGATTGGCGATCTCTTTGATCAATTGAAGGATGCAAAGATATTTTCAAAGATAGATCTCAGGACAGGATACCATCAGGTAAGGATTAAGGAGGAAGATATCAGCAAGACCGCCTTAAGGATAAGTTATGGTCATTAGGATTTCAAGGTGGTGCCATTTGGGTTGTCAAATGCACCAGTTGTTTTCATGTACTTAATGTATGGTGTTTTCCGAGAATATTTAGACAAGTTTGTCATTGTCTTTCTAGATGACATTCTTATATATTCTAAGTCATAAGAATAGCATGAGCATAATTTGAGAATGGTTTTGAAAGTATTAAGGGAGCATCAGTTATATTCCAAGTTGAGCAAGTGCTCATTTTATCAAAAGCAAATTCATTATTTAGGACATACCATTTCAGAGGATGGGATAACAGTGGATCCTGAGAAGATAGAAGCCATTAGAGAATGGTCAGCACAAAAGAATGTGATAGAGGTCATATCATTCATGGGCCTTGCTGGCTACTATAAGAGATTTATTGAAGGATTCTCAAATATTGCACACCCAATCACTTCCTTGCAAAGAAAGGGTGTGAAGTTTCAGTGGACATTGGATTGTGAAAAGAGTTTCCAACACTTGAAAATATTATTAACAAGTGCTCCAATTTTAAGGATTGCAGACCCAAATGAAGACTTCATGGTATGCATAGATGCATGTAAAGAAGGACTTGGTGGAGTCCTTAGTCAAAATGGGTTTGTTATATGTTATGAATCAAGGAATTTGAAGGAGAATGAAACACACTATGCCACTCATGACTTGGAGTTGGCATCCATAGTGCATGCCTTGAGGAAATGGAGACACTACCGGATCGAAAAATGAAGGTATTACTGATAAATTGCAAGTTAGTTTAATGTACTTTATGCATCGGATCGATAAGAATGTGAAATACATAAACTTATTATCTTGTTTGCGGAATATCAAATGTGACTTTTACTTGATTCTCATTAATGATCTAAAGAGATCAGCCATTAATAATCATGCTGCAAATGAAAAGAAGAGAACAAAAAAACAGAAATAGAAATAGAGACAAGAACTTGTTAACGAAGTTCACCAATCGTTGGCTACGTCTTCGGGCCCGCTTCCAAGTGGAGGACCTCTTTATTGCTCTTTAAAATGCTCAAAGTTCTCTTACATAGGCTCTTTGTTGTTACATAACATGCTTCAGATATGTTGTGCAAGACCTCCTTGCTCATATTCATACATGCCCCATCAAATTCCTCTCAAAAACATTGCAAAAATGCCTCTCAAAACATGAGAAAAAGACAAAAATTACAAGTTCCTCCTTCAAATCCCCGCATCAAAAGTTTTCCTCCAAGCTTCAAAAAGCCTAGTTTTTATAGTTTCCATGCTCATATGAGGAATCCCAACTTCCCCCAAGAATCTGGCCTCTTTTTGGGATCAAAACCCCCTCCAAGTGCCCAAGATATCCTTAAAAAACCACTTTCTGGTCATAATATCAGGAAAAATAAATTAAAAATTAGCATACATAGGTAAAAACCCACTTTTAAACCATAATATATGGTTAATCCCATTTGGAATAGGCGCACACCCCCTATAATGGTCATATGCAATCTAAAATTGGTTAAGCGCTAGCCCAAAGGGCTAAGCGCTGACCCATTCTTGGTGCTAGCTCTTGATTGTGGGGCACATTTCATGTTCTCGTTGGTCAAAACCAAACCTCCGTGTGCCTTTTAATGGGATAGCCCCTGGTCTTGTGGGATCCGCCCAAGATCCAAGGGCTAGGGTCTATCAAATATCCCTGAGCATATGGCGCTCGCGCCCTCAGTTATATGCAGTGTCAAGCGACCACGGGCTGGGGCTTAGCCCCAGCCCCTTCATTTTTGCGCCCTATACATATATGAAACATATATATAATATGTAAGGCTTATATAACAAGCTCTATGTGTGGGGCACTGGTAGTGAACCATTCCTTAAGGCTTGGGCTCGGTCATAGGTCACGGGTTCCATTCTCATGAATCCCAAAACATTAATTTTAACACTTGCCATACGTTCATTGACTGGGTGCCACATGGTTTCCCATGCCTGGGCCACGTGGCACCACCATATTTGACCAAACTTTTCCATGTGTCCAATTCTGATTATATCTGTCAT
The DNA here is from genome assembly GCA_009831015.1 of Picea engelmannii. NCBI lineage: Eukaryota > Viridiplantae > Streptophyta > Pinopsida > Pinales > Pinaceae > Picea > Picea engelmannii. The sequence continues at coordinate 1,069,166 of ML780388.1, forward strand.
CCACATCTGCCCAGTCACAGGTCGCCACTTGTCAACACCTGCTTCTTCCACATCAGCCTCATGAAGTGTCTTTGGTGATGTCATGCTGACGTCAGCATTGACTTTTTCCCAGTTGACCTTTGACTTTTTAGCTGTTTGAGAATACAGTCATAATGTGATAACTCTCGCATATGGAGCCCATTTGAGAAGGTGAATATATGGATGAAATAAGCGCGACAAGCCAGTCACAATGGAATTGGTTTCGTGCAATTCTGAGAACTTCTATTTTTGAGCATTTTTTGAGTCTGGGGAGCCTCCTGGATCATTCCTCCCCACTTTGGAATATTTTGGACCACCAAAAGTTTTCTTTTACTCAGGTAAGAAGTGAGGGTACTGCCTCCCCACTTGTCTGGTATCATCCATCATTTCTTCTTGGACAATAATCACTTGACCAATCACAACAAACATGAAAACTGAGATAGCATTGTTTATCAAAATAATCATCCCATCAATCGCACAATCATCTACATTCTTTGTCGCATTTTTCAGCCATACACCACCGAATAGAAGAAAACTAAGAAACAATACTGAGTATGCGAATGAAAATGACAAAACATGCTTCCCCTTTTGAACAGGAACAATAATCAAATTATGCAGCTGAACCCCATGTTGTACCTCCGATGACACTTCATGATTGTTAAAAACATATGGAATCATCTCATTTTGAGCATCACTAACTTTCAGATTTATTACAAACATAAGTGTTAAGCTTTTGCTTGCATTTACCATTCTTTTTAACTGTCCTGTAGCTGCAAAAGATCTGCCAGTTTTCATGCGATGAGCACGAACAATGTACTCTTTCCCATCTTTACTAAAGAAATATTTATTTTCCTCCCTGTACAATATGGCTTTCCTATCATAAAGGTATGGGATTCCCAGTACAATTCCACATATGTCTAGTGGCACTATATCAAGCTCTACTTCATCAACATAATTAGAAGTGATTGCAAACTTGATTTTACATTTCTTGGTTACTTGCAAATTATTATCACCACATATCCACCTGAATGGATATGGTCTAGGATGTGGCTTCATTTCAAGTCCCAAGTTATTTACAACCTCTTCATTAATTAGATTGGCTTGTGATCCACTGCCTATAAGAGTATCAACTTTAACATTATTTGTTATGAGCCTTATGTGGAAAATTTCACTCCTTTTACACTCATCATTTACAACAACTGAACTAGAAGAGCTAGTACTTGCAACAGAATTTATACCTCAGATTCCCATAGCTACAACATGTGTCTCATCACCGAAATCTGATCCAAGATCCACTTGAACTATCACATCTATGGTATTCTTCCTTCCATGGTTGGCATACTTCTTCGGCTTCAAGTTTGGATGTAAGACCCAACAACAATCTTCATCATGGTCTAGTTTCTTGCAATGCTTGCAAGTAGGCTTATCCTTTCTTGTTGTGGCTGTCTTCTTCTCTTTCTCTTTCCTTTTCCCTGCATCCTTTATTTGCCAAGTATCTATAGAAACACTATCACCAACATTCCCTTTACTTGATTCAATGTGGATGGCTTGTACACATACTTCATCAAAGTTAGAAGGATTTAGCATAAGAATAGTGTGCTTGAGATAAGAATGTAAACCACCAATATATTTTAGGAGTGTCTCTTGTGTATATAACAAAATACCCAAATTTAAATCTTTATTATGAAATATCTGAGTATATTCTTGTACACTTTGACCTTTAACTTGCCTTAAACTTTTCCAATTCATCATTTCCTGTTGCATGTATGCTAATGGATATAATTGTTTCTTCAAAGCAGTGATAAAATCATTCCAGGTAGAGATTGTTTTACCATTTTTATTGAGATCATCCTTAGTTTTTCTTTCCCACCATATGAGATTTGTGCCTCCCAATTTGAGACTTGCAAGTTGGATCTTTGTTTCATCATCAACAATCCTTTGTATCCTACAATAGACTTCTAACTGTCTTACCCAATTATCTAGCTTTTCTGCATCTAATTCACCATCATAAGTGGGTAATTGAAACTTTGCATCTAATTTAAATAAAGTCATATCAGAAGAATGATAAGTTTTCTTAGGTTTCCTATCCTTGGAGGTATGTACACTTTCTTCACTTGTAGATGACGAGGATGAAGGAGAAGAAGGTTCTGAAGGTCCAACACCTCGAGCTCCTCCTTCTGCTCTTACTAAAGATTCACCTTCTTCAACTTTTGGATTTCTTCGCAATCCTCTTTCTTGATAAAGTTCCTCTACCATGTCTTTAATCAATTGAAATGACTCAGAGAAATCATCGTCAGATGCAAAAGGACCTAGTTTTCTTGGTGAAGACATCTCTTGTTTATGCAGTCTCCTTTGAATCTTTGTATTAAGAGCCTCAAGTTGGCCTTCTCCTCGCTTGAGTTTTTCTTTGGTGAGCATCCAATGCTTGCAATTCCTGTCAAACCTTAAAAAAAAAATCCTCTGATACCACTACCTCATCGGGAAAATGTTTGAGCTAAGAACAAACCATAATGGTATGAAATATTTATTTCATAAACCAACTCTAAATGCTATGCAAAGCAGATGGTTAGAATTTCTAAGTGAATATGACTTTGATATAAATCATATCAAGGGGAAAGAGATCAAAGTGGTTGATGCACTCAGCAGAAGAGTGCATGAATTGAATGCTACAACCATTAGCATGTACCAATCATATTTGAAACCCATAATTTTAGAGGCTACAAAATTATATTTGCAATACAAGGAATTAGTGGCAAAATTACAACAAGGTAATTTGTAGCAGAAAACTAAAGAATACAAGCTAGATAATGATGAAATTCTCATGTACAGGGGCATGATTTATGTATGATAAATTATGTAGATAAAAATATGATATTGAGGGAAATTCATAATGTACCTTATGTTGGGCACCCAGGTTATCAAAAAACTATTGCAGCTGTCAAAATCCAATATTATTGGCTAGGCATGAAGAAATCGGTTACCGATTTTATTGCCAAATGTTTGGAATGCCAAAAGGTAAAGGATGAGCATAGACACCCATCTGGTTTTCTACAACCATTACCCATTCCTGAGTGGAAATGGGAAGTTGTAACAATGGATTTCATCACCAAATTTCCCAGAACAAACAAGCAACATGATTCTATCATGGTAGTGGTGGATAAGCTTACTAAAGCTGCCCATTTTATTCTATTTAAGCTCACTCACAAGGCAACCAACATTGTTGATGTTTATATGTGAGAAATTTCTCGATTACATGGCATACCCAAGACAATTGTGTCTGACAGAGATCCAAAATTTATCTCAAAATTTTGGAAAGGATTATTTAATGGATTTGGAACAAATTTGAATTTTAGTACAACTTATCATCCAGAATCAGATGGACAAACAAAGAGGGTGAATCAAGTGATTGAAGATATGTTGAGGATGTATGTGATGGATAAACCATCAAAATGGGAATACTACCTACACTTGGTAGAGTTTTCTTATAACAATGGGTACCAAACATCTATAAATATGAGCCCATTTGAGGCACTTTATGGAAGAAAGTGCAACACACTAGTAAATTGGGATAACCCAGTAGATAGAGCAGTGGTTGGGCCAGATTTGCTCAGGGAGATGGAGGAGAAAATGATAAAATAAAACAAAATTTAAAGGCTTCCCAAGACAAGCATAAAATCTATGCTGATAAGGGTAGAACTCACAGGGAATTTAAAGTGGGAGACCATGTATTTTTGAAAGTGAGCCAACAGAAGTTCCCTAAATTTGGGAAATTGTTCAAAGTTGGCAGCTCTCTATTGTGGGCCATTTGAAATCCTAGAGAGGATTGGTCCAATGGCTTATATGATTGAATTGCCTACATCTATGTGTGTTCGTAATGTATTCCATGTATAATTGCTAAAGAAATATATACCTAATGCTAATCATGTTATTGATTGGAATGTGATTCAGGTGGAGCAAGAAGGCGCTTTCCAAGTGCATCTTGTACACATTTTGGACCAAAAAATCAAATAGCTCCAGAATCGAGCCATAGGACTTGTAAAGGTCCAATGGACTTGGTATGGTCCTAAGGATGCTACTTGGGAGCATGAGGATGCAATGCAAGCAGAATACCAACATACTTTTGAGGATTTTTGAAATTTTGTTGTGTATGAGTACATGATACATTGAGGACAATGCATAAATAAGGGGAGGGGATTGTAATATCCCTAGGCCGAACCCAATTGTAATGTAAATGAAAATTTACTTAAGTTGGTGAGTTGTTTGATATCATTTTTGTATGGACCTTTCATGGCATAGTGTCTGCATGTGTTGTGCAGTAAAATGAGGAAGTGTGCACATTCTAGGATATCGCATGTAGGAACTTAAGTGCATATGATTTTGAGGCCAGGGATCCTTTTTGTATATGCTGTGTTTTATAGGCTGGTGAACTAGCTTTGTGATTATTAGGCCAGAGAGCCTAGATGTTAAAGGCCAGTGCGCCTACTTTTGTATATGTTTGCACGCAGAACGAACACGATAAAAGAGTACGGGGGACTAAACTCCACTAGTTAGGGAAAGGGTGGGGGCTAAAAGTTAAGTAAAAGGGGCTAAGCCAGGGAGCTTAAGCCAAAAATGAATATTATATTAATATTTCTTAAAGTATAAAGTATGGATAATTATTTTATCCTAAGTTCTAAATATGGGGACAAGTGGTCCAAAGTAGCTCCCAACATGACAAGTGTCAAGTTCGGGATATACATACATATTGTTTGGACTTAGTTCATTTTCCATCATTCCTTCCATCATTCAGTCATCCAACCAATCATCCATGAGCATTCACACTCATTGAGATATCCCCTGTACCCGCTTGTCACTGTACCTGAACCTATATCCATAGCCATACTTGTTTGTGTAGTTGGTTAGCTTGGGATTTGGGCTAAAGAAGCGAGTTATCAGGCCCGTGGGATATTGAAGAGGCAGGTTGTTAGGCCTGTGATCAATTCCTCTATGGGTGAGAGAATTGTTGGGAATTTTTTTCTTGAAGGTGCTAAACTACAGCTACAGGGCTCTGAGACTTCCTATCTGGCCTGTTGCTAAAGCCCAAAAAGGGAGTGGGGTGGCCGAAGGACTGTTGAGTAGAGAAGGGAACACTTCCTAGGTTGGGACATGCATGTGGAGAATGAGGTACTGTAAGCTGTTAATTTGAGTCAGCACTTGTGACAAAATCTTTCTCGTTGTCTATGAACCATTAACCTTGTTAGGAATCCCTTTACCCGGGTGGAGTTTAGTCCTAGCTTAGGGGTGACCCACTGCTGAGAGTGATGAGCAGTATGGTCTAAGGCTAGGAGGTTCGTGGAATGTCTGCACCCAGTTGGTGATATTCTTACCAAGATAAGTGTCGTTTGTGTGATAAATTTACATGCTGCATTATTATTTATGTGTTTATTTTTATGGGTTTATCCTATGTGTGGTTATAATTTTCTGTATAATTATGGGTATTTCCTGTGTATGTTGCATGTATATGTTTACTATTATTTGTAGTGTGAATCTGTGCATTTACAGATGTATTTCTCTATTTACATTATATATATATATATATATTTCCACAAGAGTTCTGTGTGTACATATTTTAATTGCATGCAGTTCAAAAAATTTATGTGGCATAGCTCAGTTGAATGTTGGGTATGTTACAGTATGTTCCGCAAAGAGAACAAAATCGTTCTTTGGTGTAGCATGCCCCAGCATGGATGGTCGTGGATGTTACATAGGGGCTATGACTTCATCAGGGCAATGGCCTCCCAATATAACCACAGTCCACAATCAATATCAACATGGTCTAGGCCAAGGTACCAAACCTCAGCGGTATTCCAACCAACGATCTATATTCCTTGCATGCTTGTACAACCCAAGGTAGTATGTACCTTCACTTTCCAATGGTTCATCAGCTGCTCAACTCCCCTTCCAGGGCTCTAGTACAGGCCGGATAGGAAGCCTCAGAGCACCATGGTTCTAGGAGTTCCAATTGCCCTCAAAGGTCTCGAGGTACCCTCCAGGCCTCATATCGGGGAACCTATCCCCACACTTCTCCCTCCAGGGCTCCAACCTTATTCAAGGAAACCCAAGGAGAAGTGTACACACACTCACATCCACCAGGGATCCACAGGGTAAGATCCATTGTCTCCAATCAACATCTTCACTGAGCTACTCTTTGTAGTAAACATTCCAACTTTAATCAACATCATCTCATCTGCATCACCCACATGTATTTATCATGAGAAAACATAAAATGATTTATTTAGAAACTCAAACTTAGTTCAAAGGGAATTCATCTTTTCCCCAAAACATGAAATTCTATTTCATAATTCTTCTTGGTTTTTGCCATATTATGAATGCAACCTTCCTTGTGGTTTTCCAAAGGCACCAAACTGCATACCATTTTTTCTGTAATGCTTCATCTTGCATACAACCAACAAATTGACAGTATTTATTGTACATCATAATTCAAATGTAATATGTACAAAACCATATGAATATCTTAGAATTGTGTGCACCTAGAAATTCTGTCACAATTACCAAACAATTTAATAAAATAGAATGAATCATCATTCTATGCATATGCATGTTCTTAATTAATATATGTAAGTTCATTACTTCTTTTTTTGAACAATAAATTTTCTGTAGTCAGTATTCATCTGACTACTTGACTTGTAACTTTCTTGTTGCAATGTCTAACAACTCCTGAAATGTCCTCAACTTCATGAATTAACAACATTTCAATTGTTAGTAACAATTGTTTCCATGCAATAATATATATGCATGTACTTACAAAACACATTCAACAAATGCATTCAAGTATAAAATTCTATCACTTACTATGCATGAGTGCAATTCTCAATGCATACTTATTCAGTGCATCTTGCATTGAATTCCATAATTCTCTTTATCTTAGTCATGTATCTCACCATCCATAAGTTGGAATTCTGGCCAATGTGTTGACACATTCTCCACACACTTCCTATTGTCTTCCCAATTAATTGGATGCATTCCTTTTCAAACCTAACACTACACCAATAATATAATTCTGTGGTATTCATTAGTGTTAGCAAAAAGTTTGCAGTCCAAGTTTTATTTAAAGGTAGGAATCTTTTAGTACCTGTGTGTCTCATAACCTTTCCATATCCAACCATGTCTTGGTCTCATACATGACTAGCTTACTAACATTCATTCCCATAACAAGTTCTTATCTTTTATTTCTTTGGTTATTACCCCATAACCAATTGACATGACATTCTACTATGTCAGTGTGTGCATTCAAAAGCTAAAAAGATTTGAATTAATACAGGCATCCAACCTTTACCACATCTAGTGGTATGCATTCAATAATATAATCATGTGATTTTATAAAATAACTCTGGCTGAGGAAATTCTTACCTAAATTCCTTTCAACAATTATGCAATGAGAATAAATATAAACTCATACCTACATGACTTCCATTCAATGAATTTGATATTACCTGATTAGTTGATGCCAATAGAAGCTTTCATGCTTCTTTTATCAAACTTATAACCAACACTCCATCTTCCTATTTATTCCATATGCAAAAACATCACCAGCAACATTTGCAAACATGGAAGCATTTCTTTGGCTGTCCCAACAAGCCATAACATACTTGCTACCTCAAAAATTTCAGCAAATTCTATCTCCCATGCACAACTTTTCCTTGTTGATCTCAGAAGTCTTCACTTCTCCTCGGATCCTTGAATAATCTTGTGCTCTCATTGTAATCATTGTGCATGATTATTTATTCCCTAAGCACATTCTATCCAATCACTCTTGGATACCTTTTCATTTCTAGACAAATACTAATGTTGACATTAACATTAAGCTTTTATTTGTTTTCTAGATCCATCTAGCCCAGCTCATGCTTGGATGAATTATAATTCCAAACCAAGTTGTTTTATAGACTCTGGATTCTTCAACATCCAGTTACTCTTGAGGAATGAGCTTCTTCATCCCTTTTCTTGACTGAATATTTTAGTACTTAATATTTCTTGTACTCTTCTCTTCCCTTTTCCAACTAGCCTCAAACTTGACTTGCCTAGGCAATCTCTAGCATATTGTAAGGATGCACATATGCCTCCTTTGTTAGCTGCATAGAATTAACTAAAAGTACTTATTTCACCTTACCATCATAGCTTCAAGTGATACCTCCAACATTTTGGGTTGTCACTCATGGATCTATGTCACTTAAGATGGATTCTTGTCAAGCACCATCTCCTCTGCATTCAAAACCATGCATACAATTGTTTTCTTCTTCCTGGTTACTTATTGATTTTTCTTTAGAAATCATTCCAATATTATTCTTGTCTTGATATATCCATGTTGTTATGGAATACCTTCAACACCTTTGGAGTGCATCAACAATCCTCTACTATTCTTGATTTCCTTCATGGAGTGTTGACATGCATTCCTATTAGCTTGATATCTTCTTCACGAATTCTTCTTCCATTATCTTAGGATGTTCATTGACTTGACTCCATCCAGGAGTCTTTCCTTGTGTAACTTGTGTACTTGCAACCACATAATATGTTGATATTAATTTTCAACATTCCATTATTACTTGGATCCCTCTGATCCAACTCCTTCATGACCCAATTACATTTCCAGTCATGTTCTCTGGGTAACCTTGGTTATTTTACACCAATTTCTTTCTTAAGCAATTTGATTTATCCCTCTGACATGCATAATCAACTTCTATCATTCCCAATTGATGACCTTCGTACCATGCTTCCACTATGAACTCTAATAGTAATATTGGAGGTGTTATCTCTGAACTATAGGACTACTCCCTTGCTCGATTCTGAGCTTTGAGTAGAAAGCTATGAACCTTTAAAACCTGTGCTTATTTTATAATGCACTCCTTTTGCAGTGATCTCTTTTCTTTGAGCTATTGGCTCTTAGATATTTGTTGGATGCTATCATAAAGTTAGTAGGTCTTCGGTACCTCTCCTGATGCAGGTCCGAACCAGATGAAACCCATGATATTTCTTCTTAACCCCTTTTGTTTTCTTCTCTAACACAATTCTCGAGCGATAGCCCCCCTTTTCCTTCAGCCCTTAACTTGGATGGAACCATGACTGTGACCAAGTGATAATATTTGGGTGCTTATCCGGAGCCTTGAAACTTCGGGGCTCTAGAGATTCAGAAGTTTCCAAAGCATTCAATGCCACAAACCTTTGTAGTGACAATTCTCCAGAGTGCCAGATATTCTGACACGTGTTTACAATTGTCAACGATCACGATGAACTCTGACACTTCGACCCTTAGGATTTCTCAACCCACGTGACGCCCACTTTCCTCTGATGTGGATATCCTCTAAAGTGAAGGATCTTCTGCTACGTGTCTCCAAATGACAGATGACTGAGATCTTCTTCACTACTCTAGCTTCAGGGATTTTTGAAGTACCATACTTCAAATCCTCTCGAGTGACAATCAAATGTCACGTGTCCTCCTATGCCAATGGCTAGGATTTACTTATGCGCTTCGAGCCTTTGGTAGTTTTTCACACCCCTAGATTGAAATATCTAGGAATGTTGATACTTCAGATTTCACGATCTGTTGACACGTACTTCCGGGCACCAAAGGCCAGGATATTATCCACCTTCCGAGCTTTGACAATCTTGCATACTTCCGTATTGAAAAATCCCAGAGTGTTGTTGCTCCAGATTTTCAGATCTATCCTTCATGCTCAGATCCAATGGATGGGATCTGTCTTCCTCCCCCGCACGCTCCCCTTTTCTAGACGTAGATCTTTGATGATACAAATCAAATCTCACAACTAAACTGACGATTAGAGAAGCTCCCCCCTCCTGAGATTTGTTACTTTGTTCCGATGAAGGAAATTTCATTTCTTTTGAATGGTGAACTGGAGAACATGCGGAGTGGGGTGGATCTATGGTCCACTGCTTCTCATCAACCGATAGTTTGGATTTATCACAAAACTTTAGGCTTCGTTAGTTCCAAACTTTCCATACTCTCCTTTCTTCCGAGGTGCCGAATTAGCGGACTGTTGCATATGTTGTCGCGTACCCTCTCCTGAACCAAGGTTGAGATTAATTCTAGGACTCCAGAGATTTCTTCCTCTCACTAAATCATGAACCATTTATTATGGAGCATCAAGTCTTTGAACTTCATAAATTGGCATCACGCATCCCCTGTGACCATCAGGGGCCCCACCATCCATGCTTGAAAGGAGGACCACGTGGAAAAATATTAGAAGAGGACACGTGGCCCACTCAGACAGGTGACACATGTCATGTTTTGTTGGGCATTTCAATCATCCAACGATTCTTAATTCTATGAGATGTGGCACACATCCCATGTGTCCACATCATTTCAAGTGACATCAGTAAGCCACGTCACTTCGAGGTTTTGGGGCTTCAGAACCTTGAGACTTCAGAATATTTTACACCCTTCACCCTTAAATCTTATGAACGTCGAACTTATGAACTTCTTAACCTTATGGTGTCCACATAGTACATCTGTCAGCAAAAAAGGTGGTGGCACGAGGCATGTCTATGAAAATTCCACATCACCACCGATGACGTCACCCTACCATGCCACCTCTTCTCTTTTCTTTGGGATTTCAAGCTTTGTGGTTTTGTGCACTAGCACACTCCAAATATCCCAACCTCCGAACTCTAAATTTACAAACTGCCATGAGATATAAGGCTCACAGCCACTTGCACACATATTCGACAGTTCTGATCTATCTTCAACCGATCCAACAGTCAATACTTCCCCCCTCGTATATATAGTGTAGATCCTTTTTAGGACTTCAGAACTTCGGGTTTCACCCCTTTTTCTCTTATAACCTGTAACATTTTCGAAGTCACGAATTCTGAAGGACTTGCAAGTTAACCCTCCTACATATTCCTTTAAATCTGACAGTTGTGAAGGATTCTCCTTATTCCAAAAATATCTTACGGCTCAATCATCATGAAATTTTTGATTTCATTCTCTGTGGCCATTTCTTAAACTGTTATACCTCCTGAGATTTTGAACACAATCCCAGGTATTCTCTTGGCACCTAGGGATGCTCTAAGGTTCATAATTGTCCCTCTCAACAATAATTCACTTTGAAATATTTGTTTTGTTAACCGCTAACATGGCCCATCCAGGCTCAATGTCGAAACCTGGGCTCTGAACTTGAATTTTGTCCATTTCGACAAAAATTCCTTTCCAGAAATTTTTCTTCAAATTCCACTTACATGGCCCATCCAGGCTCAGTGTTGAAACCTTGGCTCTGATACCATTTTGTAACATCCCCATCCACCCAACACACTGGGCAAGGTCACAGAGGAATATCTTTCTGCTATGATACCATTTTGTAACGTCCCCAACCACCAACGTTCAGGCAATGCTACTCATAGAAACAAAAATTATCATATGCATATAAATATAAACATAAACATACAACATATTATGTTCATACACATATTAATGTGGAAATAACAATAAGCCTACACATACAACATATACAAGCATTACTCATCAATTATAACACATGTACATATACACAACATGTAAATGAACATAAAAGTGTTACTTATATTTTAATATAAGACCACCAACTATGTGCAGACCTTCCACAAACCTCCCAGCCATAAACCATGCTTCTCATCACTATTAGTAGTGGGTCACCCCCGAGCTAGGACTAAACTCCACCCGGGTAAAGGGGACTCCTAGGCTAGGTTGAGGCTACAGGAACTGCACAGTACAACATGAAGGATTTCCTCCAAGGAGTCACTTATGCCCACACATCACAGAATCACATTCCCCACATGCCTATCCCACCCCAAGAGTGTACACCTTCACTGTCCAACAGTCCATCGGCTGCTACACCTCCCTTTCCTTGGGCTTCAACAACAAGTTGGATCAATAATTATCATAGCTCTATATATGCTACTAGATCCCCTCTAGGAGAATTCACTTCCCCTACAAACTCTCTCTCTCCTGGAGAGAGTTTCTCACAGGCCTGACAACCTGCTTCTTCAATCACAACAAACTTTCTCTCACCTGGAGAGAGTAGCGCACAAGCCTGACAACCTTCTTCTTCAAACCAACTCTTAAGAAAATACAACAACAACATTGGGCTAATGCACATGTGATGGTAACAAATGAAAATAGGTAAGGACGTAGAATATGGTAGCAATCCATGCTTAACCAAGGAACTGCATTGGCAGCAACAACCAACCACTAGGACACAATACGGGCTCAGGAAAATACAGGTGCGACCGACTTCACAGGAAATAAATAGGATAAATCAAGTCTAACTGTAGGTTTCATAGGTTTACGATGGAAGAGGTCAACAATGGTGATATTGGTTTCCTTCGTGCCTCTATGGGTTCCTGGGGAGAATGACCAGTCGATCCCAAAACAGTAAGAATTCTGACTTATAATTGCATGTTCCTGAGCTGACACATGGCACTCCTGAAGCGTGTTCCTCTCCACTTGGAGTTTGTTCCTCTCCCCAAAGGAACTTAGGGCAATTGGGTTTATTTCCAAAACCTTAGTCTTTTAAGGAATTAATAATATAATATTATTCCCTGAGAGGTAAGCCCTCTAGCATAGCCCCTTTTCCTAGCCTCTTAGCCCCTTCCCTTTCCCTACCTAGTGGAGCTTAGTCCCCCATTATATTTTATCGTGGTCAGTCTACACGCAGTGATGTACTTATATTAAATATATGAGTATTTACACATATACAATAATAGGATCACTATCCATTGCATCTAGGCTCCCTGGCCTAATCATCACATAAGCCTCCTCGATTATTATAAATCAGCTCACTAGCCTATCAAACATGTTTATAATTCATAATTACAACTGGGGTTCTACCTGGGGATATTACAAAATTCCATGAGCATTACAGAGCGATTGAAGGGCATGCAAGAGATGAAGAACGTACAGTCAGAATTGAAGACTGTGTAGAATAACAAGGAGGCCAAGCAAGCCCAGTTAGAACCTCTCCAGTAGAAAGCAACGCAAATAATTGTGGAACTAGAGGAGGAGAAGACAAAAATGGCTTAGGATCATGCCAAGAGCGTAGAGTCTCTGAAGGAACATATCACAATGCAGAGAGTAGAATAACTTACAGGGATGGTTGCGCAAGCTAGAGAAAAAAAGGATCAATTAGAAGGAAAGCTTCACAGCTTGGAAAAGGCTCTTTAGGGAGCATGCACCAACTGAGTGGCTTGGGACTAGCCACATGTCAGTGTTGGGGGCTTTTGGGTGTAGGCCTATTTTGAAAAAAGACCTATTTTTGGAAAGGAAGATCTAATTTTGGAGCACACACAACAAGTGGAAAGAAACCAGCATGCAGAAAAAGAAGGAAAAGCAACATGCAGGAGGAAAACAACATGTAGTAGGAAAGGCAATGTGGAAAGCAGGAAGACAAGCCTAACCACGATAGGGTTAGGGATTTTGTTAAGTATTGTAATGGCTATAAGCCTATAAAATAGTATAAATAAATACCTAGGATGTCTAGAGAGGGTGGTTGATTGTTGTTGTTTTTGGAGGGATGCCAATTGAGGATGTTAAGGATTTTCATGCGATTGATTGTAATAGGTCTTATAGAAGAGTCGAATAAGCTATATTTTGAGGGTTAGGTCACATGCTAAGGAGGCTGGTGTGATCTAGTCCACCTCATAGGGGGTTCTCACCCTTGATCTTGATTGTATTACTGAGATGTAATGCGTGCAACACAAGATTTTGTAGTAGATTAAGAAAATATAAAAGAAGCCAAATCTTTGTGGGCGTAGCCCCAGGAGGGGGTGAACCACGGTAAAACTTGTGTTCTATGTGATGTTTATTAAGTATTTACTTTCTTCTAATGATTATCTTATGAATGAATGATTAACTAGATGTATTAGCATGCATGCATAAGGTTAGAGATGAATGAATCCTAGAAATACTTGAATCAAGAATAAGGTTAATGCATGAAGAAGGAAGCACACAATCCCAGATCCCCACTCATTCCTATACTGCAAATACTTGGGTATTGCAGTCACCCATAAAGCTATCTTGAGTGAGACTTCCTTGTGCACCCTCTATGCAACATTGCCTTCTGGTTCACTAGGAGGGCTGGTAGTTTTAGAGGGTTTTGTTAGAAACTTGTTGAGATCTGAACCTAAGTCAACCCAAGAAAAAGTAAGAATAGATGGATCAAACAAACACATTGTTATTTTCATAAATTTATAATAAGAAATGACCTTTTAAATATTAGGAGTATGACTATTTGAATGTTAATTGTTTTTACCTCAATAATGGTTTCTTCATGGGGGACCATTTTCTACATGCCACCTCATGATAGGTATGATATGGTATTTGACTTGGAATAATCATAAGATTCAATATGTAAAATGATTAAATCTTAGTGTCAACTATATAATAGGTATGATATGGTCTTGACTTGGAATAATCATAGGATTCCATATGATATGGTCGTGACTTGGAATAATAATTTTAGCGTCAACTATAGTCACCAACTCAACCATGTCTATTCTCATTGTGTGCTTAAAGGGGCACTCAACAATTGGAACATTTCAAGATATATTCCATCTTTGAATGGCCAAAACGTTTGAATACTCAAAGGATTATAGTGTAGTTCCCTAAATTCATTTCTTTCCATGAATTGATCCATTGGAAAATGACCAAACTATTGAGTACCTACAATCCTAACATGTGTCACAATAAAGTCATTCTATATGCAAAACCATAAAAGGTGTCATGTCTCTATTGGATTACTGAGACGGGGGGTGAATCAATAATAAAACAATTTAATCCTTTTTAACCATATAATGCAAGTGTTATATCAGCGAAGCATTATCATCCAATAATTGCAGAGTAAATAAACAATGAAAAAATGAGAAATCATAGACGTACATATAAATGTGTTGAACCTGCATAGAATAGATCTAGTTAGAAAATACTACACACATTTGCAGAGACAAATTGAGAAAGAAGAAGAAAGATAGAAAGAATTGAAGAATTCTCATTAACCGTATTCCACACTCAAAGAGTGAATAATTTACAATATATATAGAATAAATGAGTAATTAATGAGCCATAGTGGTGGTCTAGATTGATTTGTACACACACCAATAGTTACAAGAGTAAACTGCCACCTAGTCTAGTCTCTCATACAGTTACGGGAGTGAACTGCCACCTAGCTGAGTTAACTAGTCAACTAGTCTTCAATTAACTGACTGAACAAAGAGTAGTGAGTTGGTGATGATCCCAATGTTGCATGGTGACAAAACCAATGCAACATCTAAACTCAACTCAACTAGTCAAACTGAAGTGTCAACTGAAAGAGAATATTCTCCAGGTGGAATATTCTTCCCCAAAATATAGGAGACTGAATAATGACTAATTATGACTAATAAATAAGGAATAACCTTAGAAACAATAAATCCTAGGTGTGTGTGAAGTAACTCCAACACCCCCCCTGAACATCACTATGGTGAAAATAAAGAATGGGTCCCAACTACGAGGCCATGTTAGGTACACAAATACAAAAGATACACTGAACTAAACGAGGAAAGAGGGAAAACCTCATGGGAACAAAACCCTCCCTCAAATTACAATGCATAAAATAAAAAATGATAAGGAACAAAAGGCAGTTGCTAAGAAACCATGTCCTTCACTCCAAGAAGACCTCGCAACTGTGCAAGTTTGTGCTCTTTGAAGATTTTGTTGAAGATGTAGATGTCTGTACGGATTTGATGAAGTATATGATTCATTGATATTTTCACACATATCCACTTTATCTTCTTGTAATGAATAATATCCAAATAAATTTTGGATGAAATTTTGAAAACCGTATGGTTGTTTCCAGAAAAATGATGAAATTTTGTTGATTTTAAAACGATCATAACTTCACTTTCCAGACTTCGTTTCGAACGATTTGTTTTTTGAAATTGAATATTTTCTCGAGAGGAATTCAAAAATCCAATTTGTTTTTGCAAATTGTGCTCATAAAATATCACAATGGAGTCTGATGTGCGCGAATCCCTTTTTGTCTCTTGAGATGCATGCATGGTGCATGCAAAAGTGTCTGCATGTGACTCTTGAGATGCATGCCATATATCTTCCACATGAATTTGAGAAAACAAATCTGAAATGGAGTAGACATCATCTTCAATTAATGGAATACAAATTTCTGCAAAAACATTTGTAGAAGACTCTTCATAATAAGAGACTTGATCTTCTGATGGCTTCTCTTTTGGCTCTATATGTTCGACCTCCTACATGAAATATTCACAATATTCTTTATTCCCAAATAGAACCTCCAATATGGTCCATAATTCATTTGGATTTAATCCTTGTGATTCTTCATATACTTGTGGAAAAGTTCGGGAGAAACAAAGATGCTGATACTTTCTATGGCCATATCTTCTCTAATGAGAAAATCATTTTTCTCATCGACAGAATCAGGCTCTACTTCCATTTCCATAGTTATTTGGTACAAGCCTCTGCATCTAAGATGAAGAATTTTTTTTGGCTTCCATTCCAAATAGTTATGAGGAGTGAGAAGTATTTCTGACGAATAATATATCTTTTGTTGTCTTCAATATTTTGTGCCTGCAAAATAATTTTGGTGTATCTTTTGCTTAGCAGTTTGTCGGATCTAATACCATGTAAATGTGTTGAAACTGCATAGAATAGATTGTTGGAAATATGGCAATAGCAGAAAGAATGCAGAATGTCAAGGTTGTCATTGATGGAAATCGTCTATGGCAGACGAAGCTAGATGATGACAGAACAATATCCAAGCAGAGTGATGAAGGGTAGTCGACCTGATAGGAAGATGGTCGAGGTCGAGCAAAAGAAATAAGTCGCAGTCTAAGGATTCGAGGAGAATAAGCTCAGGAGGAATAGCGTTCTTATACGCGCAAGGAGCACAGGAAAGAGACCGAGAGCCGTCGGATCACATTCGGAAGTCCCGACAGCTGTTGGATCGGGAGAAGCTGCGCAGATGTTTAGCGCAGGAGCTAGCGTGTAGAAGATGTGATATGAGCCGTCAGATTGGAAGTAGATACCCGTCAGCCACAGGATCTGTAGAAAGTGCATAGGGGTTAAGTTCTACTATGCAGAGGAGAAATCCCGGACAAGTCATCGGGATATTGGAGAAAGAATCTGAGCCGTAGATATGAGAAGAAAACCCGACAGCCATCGGATATGTAAGAGTCGTGCAGGGGTTAAGTCCTACTGTGCAGTGGTCTCCGTAGGGACACGTGTCAGACATCCGGAGGAGAGTAAGAGGACAGGTGGCATCGGAGAATCGGGAATCGGAGTTTCACAAGTCCCGTGTTTAATTACAAC
>ML780388.1:1094878-1113376 GCA_009831015.1 Picea engelmannii
CTGAACAAAGAGTAGTGAGTTGGTGATGATCCCAATGTTGCATGGTGACAAAACCAATGCAACATCTAAACTCAACTCAACTAGTCAAACTGAAGTGTCAACTGAAAGAGAATATTCTCCAGGTGGAATATTCTTCCCTAAAAGATAGGAGACTGAATAATGATTAATTATGACTAATAAACAAGGAATAACCTTAGGAAAAATAAATCCTAGATGTGTGTGAAGTAACTCCAACAATACACAGTACACCAGTGTTTTTACGTGGAAACCCAAAGTGGGAGAAAACCACATACTTCTTTTTATTATTTGTCTTGAAGAATTACATTCATTGGAAGCACCAACTTCCTCTGTTTTCTAGCTGTAGCTGGAAGGAGGCTCCAACCCCCTAGTTTCTTAGGCTACAACCTGAGGGAATCTCCAATTCCCCAATTCTATGGATACAACCAGAAGGAGGCTACAACCCCCTAAGTTCTCTGGCTACAACTGGAAGGTGGCTACAACCACCTGTCCTTGCCTCGTTCAACCACCCTGAAATAGAAGTAGAATGATGGAACCACTATCACATTATCATTGTGAGATATACTGATGTAAACATGTACCAATAAATCTACACCAAACAACATGTACCAATAACCTGAACCAACATGTACCATGCATCAACCATGCATCAACCTTGACTCATCAAGATGTACCAACATCATCAACTATACACCTCATGTATGTGCCAACTCATCAACTATACACCTCATGTATGTTCCAACTCATCAACTACTTGTCTCAACCATGTACCCAACATGTACCTCAACCATATACCAAAGACATACACCAATATAACCATCAAAAGTTATATAACAATTCATCACTCTATCCATAAACCAAATACCATAAACCCTTACATCAAACCATGTGCCACAACCTCACGATTATGTAGCCTCAAGCTAAACCAACAACTTCAACAACACATCACAACCAAATGACCAATACCCATATGCCAAATACCAACAACAAAATACCAATTGTATCCCTCAACAAATATGATATATGTAGCTATATTGAACATCCAATACCATCTCAAGAGATAAACCCTAGATCAAAAAACATACCTCAAACAAGATGTGCCATATCTATCATAAATAGACCCCAACCATGTTGCTTCCGCGATTTTTCTGTCGCACTTTTTCTGCCATGATTTTTCTGCCGCACTTTTTCTGTCGCAATTTTTCTGTCACACTTTTTCTGCCACGATTTTTCTGCCACTATTTTTCTGTCTCACTTTTTCTGCAACACTTTTCCTACTGCACTTTTTCTTTTTTTTCCGCACTTTTTCTACCGCACTTTTCTTGCCACACTTTTTCTACCGCACTTTTCTCTATCAATAATACCTACCCAAATAACCTTTCACAAAATAGATATTCAATAGGTTCAAGTGTGATTAAATGAAAGAGCCTTGCCTCTTATTTATACTTTCATGTAGCATCCCACTTTTCTTATTTTAGGGAGTTCTCCATTAACTTTATTATTTAAATGATTTCTTTTGCAAACACTTTGACTACTTTGACCTTTTGGGGTTTCTATATGACTCATGAGGGTTTTTCAACTTCACATGGCCATAACTCTCTAGCCGTGAGGAGTTATGTGACATTCCACATACCACCGGAAATGGCATGACATGTACTATCCATATAGAATAGTATTACCTGCAAATATATCAAAACTCATACAATTATCCATCAAACAAACTTGGGTCCATTAACCAAACCTTTGTGCTACTAGAATTTATTCAAGGGTTGATATCAATGACAACCAACCCGATTAATCAACAATATCCCCCTTTGGCATTGATGGAAACACTCTGATTCAATACTTAATTCATTTCATGCAATACTAAAGTCATATCACTCATGCTCCCCCTATGACCACCACTCCCCCTCGAACCATGCCTCTGTGCTCTGCATCTGATAAATATCTCCCCCTTTGTCATCAATGGCAAAGGTATTTTTCCATCCAGGGCTGCTCCCCATAACTAAAATGTCCTTGCGGATACTCCCCTTGACTGAACTCTTCCTGAAACTGATATCTTGATCTAAACTGTCATGTTTATAGTGCTTCCTTGTGTAAATCTGAGACATATAAGATAAGCATTTCTTATCACTGAAATTTCGTCTGCAAATGGTTACAAGAATTCAGCATCGTCAAATAGTTATGAGGTCACCCATGGACCAAAATTAATACAAAAGAATTTCCAAAGGGTCAAAAACTATACAACTAGTGACAAAATTAAAGGGCGCTATGAATACACAAGGCGCGCGCACACATGCGCAAAACAAAAATGTAGAAATCGCGCACATGCGCACGATGCACAACTGTTGTCACAAAAATCCATGCACCTGAGAAACGACGCATTTATGAGAGTGGTCAGCCTCCCACCCACTTCTGGTTCAGCTTCCAAGTTGATATGACACTCAAATCTGGACTGAATTCGACTGGGTGGCTGGTCAAAGACCTAGAAATGCCCTAATTAGCCTCTTTACACACTACAAACTAGTTGGACAATACCTCAAAGGAATGTTATAAAAAGGCCATGGATGCACTTCATTTTTCAAGAAATTCATAGCAAAGTTATTCTGCCATTATTCTCTTGAGGAATCCTCTATCCTTATCAAGAGTATACTAGCATCATTGCATTGGGCAATCCATCTCACCCCTTGAGTGGATTAGCAAAGAATTCTTTCACCATTTTCATTTTCAAAGTTGTAAGAAGAGATTATTTGTGGGGGTCCAAGAGCCCTCCCTTTGAGGAAGAAGGGACCCATAGTCCTCTTTCTTCTATGTGTTTTCTTTCACTAATATCAGCCTTATCATTGGTGACATGGGTCTCATTGTTTCTTTTGTCCTTATGTCCCTATGCTTACTAATTTAGTTGTTGTTTTATTTCTTAGTTTAATTCTTAGTTATTCTTTTATATTTCTTTCTCTAACCCTTTTCTTTGCAGTTGTCCTGCTTAGAAAACCCAACTAAGCTTGCAAGCACCTCTATTTTGATCACTAAGGTGACAAAAGAGGCGCAACAACATTCAAAAACATTCATTTTGGAGTAGAAATTACTCCGCGTCTCTGGCGAAGATACTCGAAGGCTTCTCGTGGAAGTGATTTTGTAAATATTTCTGCCACTTGTTCTTTTGTGCCCACATATTCAACTCTGATGTTCTTCTCTACAACATGTTCCCTTAGAAAGTGATACTTTATTGGAATGTACTTTGTCTTGGAGTGCATCACCGGGCTCTTTGAGATATTTATGGTGCTTGTATTATCACAATAGATTGGAATGGGCTCATCATACTCAACCTGTATATCTATCATAGTTTGTTTCATCCATAGAACATGTGTACAACATGTTGTTGCTACAATATACTCTGTCTCGGTTGTAGATAAGGATACTGATGATTGTTTCTTTCTTAACCATGATACTAAACACTCACGTAAGTAGAACGCTGCTCCACTAGTGCTTCATCAGTCATCAATGCAATCTGCCCAATCTGCATCTGTGTAGGCAATAATTGATAGATCCTTTCTTTTTGGATACCATAATCCAAACTCTTATGTTCCTTTGAGATATCTAAAAATCCTCTTCACTGCTAATACATGTGATTCCTTTGGTGTTTCTTGAAATCGTGCCACTTGTCCAACTGCCTGCATTACATCTAGTCTGGATGTTGTCACATATAGTAAGCTAACAATCATTGACCTGTATTACCTCTGTTCTATAGACTTTGAATCGTCATCTTTTCTCATCTTGCAACTGGTTTGCATAGGAGTGGTAACTGGTTTGAAATCTTCCATTCCAAACCTCTTTAGCATTTCTCTGATATACTTAGTTTGAGAAATAAAAATTCCTTGGTTGCTTTGATGTATCTGAAGACCCAAAAAGAAAGACAGTTCTCCAAGTAATGACATTTCAAATTCATTCTGCATATCCTTTGCAAATGTTTGGCTTAACCTGTCATCAGTACTTCCAAAAATAATATCATCAACATTAACTTCAATTAATAAAATACTATCTTGAGTTAACTTGATGTAGAGGTTGTTGTCTGCACTTCCTTTTATGAACCCTACTTGTTGTAGATATTTATCCAGTCTAGAGTACCATGCTCTAGGAGCCTGTTTTAGACCATACAAGTCCTTCTTCAATTTACACACATAATCTGTGTTCTATGACAACTGAAATCATTCTGGTTTTTCAATGTAGACTTCTTCTTCAAGTTCCCTGTTCAGGAAAGTTGATTTCACGTCCATATGATACACTTTAATATTCTTGGAGCATGCATAAGCTAAGAGCAATCAGATTTATTCCATTCTGGCAACTGGAGAAAATGTATCTTCAAAGTCGATTTCTTTAACCTGTGTGTATCCTTTACATACCAATCTAGCTTTGTTCCTTGTAACCTGTCCATAAATCATTCAATTTATTTCTGAATACCCACTTTGTGCCAATCACATACTTATTCTTTGGTCTTGGAACCAATTCCCAAGTGTCATTCTTCTCTAGTTGATCCAATTCTTCATCCATGGCATTATTCCAAAATTCATCCTTGTTGGCCTCTTCAAAAAGTTTTGGTTCAATCGTAGATGAGAGAGTTAAGTGCGTTTGTTTTGGTGAACAGATTCTTCTTCTAGTCTCAACTCCTGCATCTTTGTTTCCGATAATCTAATCTGAAGGATGATTCTTCTGTACTCGTTTTCTAGGTGTCTTTGGAGGCACTTGTTGAACTTGCTCTTCTACTTCTGTTTGATCCTATTCATCTTCCCCTTCTAATTCTTCTTCATCTTCTACTTCTTCTTCGTAAAGTTGTTCCATTGATTCATTTTATTCTTCCTTTAATTCACGTCCACCTATTTCATCAATTGTTACATTGATGCTTTCCACAACTCTATTCAACCTCAAATTGTAACACTTGTATGCTTTCCTTGTACTTGAGTAACCAACAAGTACTCATTTTTCCACACAAGAGTCAAACTTTCTTATTCTTCCATCTTCTCTTTTGATGTAGCATTTGCTTCCAAATACTTTGAAGTGCTTCATGTTTGTTGGTCTTCCTTTCCATAGCTCGTAGGGAGTTTTGTCAATGTTGTTTCTGATAATTAATTTGTTTTGAATGTGAACCACTGTATGCACTGCATGTGTCCAAAATATATCTGTCATTTTGGAATCCATTAACATTGTTCGAGCCATTTCATGTATTGTCTTGTTCTTTCTTTCAAAAACTCCATTCTGTTGAGGTGTCCTAGTAACGAAGAATTTCCTTTTTATTCCATGCCTGCTGCAGTAGTCCATAAATTCCTTTAAAGGTAACTCTCCTCCATTATCAAATCTCAAACATATGATTTTTGAATCCATTTCATTTTGAACCATTTCCTTGTAGACCTTGAAGTTTTCAAAAGCTTCTAACTTATTCCTAAGAAAGCAAATTGCAGTCATTCTTGTATAATCATAAACTAATAACATAAAGTATTTCTCACCTTTTAAACCCTTTGTTGTAGTTGGTCCAACTAGATCAGTATGCACAATTTACAATGGTCTTATCGTTGAATATTCTTTTGATTTAAACATGGTCTTTGTTTGCTTTCCTTGTTGACATTGTTTGCATAAAGTGTTGGTTGGTTTTGTAATCTAGGGAATTTCTCTAACTACTTCCTTTTTGTTGACTTTGACAAGGTTATCAAAGTGTATGTGACCCATTATTTTTTTCCATAGCCAACTTTCATCTTCCTTTCCTAGAAAATACTTTTCATTTCCAATTTCAGTTAATACATATATGTTGCTTGAAGTTCTTGCAGCTGTTGCAATCAATTTTCCTGAACCTTCTTTTCTTATATTTCACTTTTGTGAATCGAAAGTAACTTTATGACCTTGGTCACACATTTTACTCACACTTATAAGATTATGTTTCATATATTATACTAGTAGACCATTTTTTGCCTTGGTATTCTTGTTTCCAATTATGATTGTGCCTTTTCCAATGATTTTAGTTGAATCATCATTTTCGAAGGAGACTGATCCATCTCTTTCCTTTATTAATGTAAGAAACCTGTCTTTATCACCTGTCATGTGTTTTGAACAACCACTATCAACATACCAACCACATTTCTTCTGCTTAGCTTGTAGAGCGAATGTGCATTCTTCATTGCTATACTGATTCTGTTTTCTTATCCATATTCTCTTTTGAGGTTCTTGTCTGTGACTGTTGTTGTTTTGTTGTGGTTCTCTAGGAGAAACTTCCATTCTATAATCTTTGGCCATGTGTCCAAATTTGTTACACTTGTATCATTCCACTTCAGTGCTCAACGATTCAAAAATGCCTTATTCTTCCCGAGGCCCATCTGTCGGTTGTTGATTCTGAAATTTGAATCTTCTCGGTGGAGGAGTGTCCCTATAATCTTCCTTGTAGATATTCCTATCCCCTTTTATTATTTCTGCATAGCTTTTTGGATATGTTTCTTTCTCTATTGTTTTGGATCTTGATCCATTTTATGTCTGATTGTATCCAAGGCCGAACTTGTCATGATGAGGTTTTTGACTGTTGATAATGTCATCCAAAACTTTTGAGTTGTTCTGCATATTTTTCTTTTGAGGATCCTTTCTTAATGTCACAATCTCTACTTCCAAATTTCCAATGATATTGTCTCTTTCTTCTAGTTGTTATTTGAGTGCTTCTTCAACTCTTTTATCTTCTTCAATTTGAACCTTCAAATTTGTGATCATTTTTTCTAGTTCCCGAGTGTCTTCTTTCTTGTCTAGTTCCGCTTGTAGCTTCTTGTTTTTCTTGTTTTTTCTTTTTATAACTTCTATGGCACACAAAAATTATTCTCGGTAGTCAACTTCTGCCTCTGCATATTCTTCTCCAGTGTCTTCTTTCTCAGAGTTTTCTACTGCCATGGATAAAACTCTTTCTGTCTCACTGCCATTGACTTCATCTTCATTTGATGGTGAGATGTCTTCTTTGGTGCATAAGCTTTTCTTGAAAACTTTATTTGTTGTTCTTTTTCCTTTATATATTTGTTTTCTATTTGAGTAATCTTCATCATTCCTCTTCTTTTTCTTATGAGGAAATTTGTTAGCAAAATGACCAATACTATCACATTTAAAACAAATCAAAGGGAACTTAGCTTTATATCTTCTGTTGGTTCCCTTGTTCAATCTTTTGACAAAGTTGGTCATTTCTTCATCATATTCCAAGATGTCATTGTTGTTGCTATGTTTTTTTTCCTTTTGCTTTGACTTTTTGGATGCTTTGAAAGATTCTTCTTTTGTATCTGGATTTTCATGTTCAGTTCTCATTTCATATGCTATGAAGATTCCATGTAGTTAGTCCATGCTTATTGAGTCTAGATCTACTCGTTCTTCTTGTGTTGATATCTTAGGATCAAATCTCATAGGGAGAGATCTTAGTACCTTTTGAACAATTACAGATTATTTAATTTCTTCTCCCAATCCTATGATTTCATTTACTGTTTCATCGACTCGTAAAAAGTAAGCTGCAATATCCTCATCTTCCTTCATCTTTATTTGTTCGAACTGACCTCTGTAAGTTTGAAGCTTTGTTGCTTTGACTTTTGAATCTCCTTCATAAATATTTTGAAGCTTGTCCCAAATATCTGTAGAGGATTTACAATGTATAACTTTGGTATAAACCGATTCACAAAGACCATTCAAAAGTGCATTTTTGGCTTTGGAATTATTTTTCCTGAGTTTTATTTCTCTTTCATTTGTCGGTGGAACTACTGGTTCTTTGTATCCATCTACAACTAATTTCCAAATTTCAAACACCTGTGCCTATATATATGTTTTCATTCTTCTGCTCCAAAATTCATACTTATGTCCATCAAACTGTGGTATTCCATTTTTATACATGTTGTTGCTCTCCATGATCTACCTTTCAGTGGTTAAACTTATTTATGAAGGAACCTGCTCTAATACCAATTGTTGGTTTACTGAGAGGGGGGATGAATCAATAATAGAGAAATTTAATCATTTTTAACCATATAATACAAGTGTTATCTCAGTGTATCATTATCATTCAATAATTGGAGAGTAAATAAACAATGAACAAATGAACAATCATACACATACATAGCACACCAGTGTTTTTATGTGGAAACCCAAAGTGGGATAAAACCACATAATGCTTTTTCTTATATGTCTTGAAGAATTACATTCATTGGAAGCATCAACTTCCTTTGTTTTCCAGCTGCAACTGGAAGAAGGCTCCAACCCCCTATTTTCTCAGGCAACAACCTGAGGGAATATTCAACTCCCCAATTCTCTTGCTACAACCAGAAGGAGGCTACAACCCCCTAAGTTCTCTGGCTACAACCAGAAGGTGGCTACAACAACCTGTCCTTGCCTCGTCCAACCACCCTGGAATAGAAGTAGAATGATGGAACCACTATCACACTATCACTGTGAGATATACTGTTGTAAACCTGTACCAATCAACCTACACCGAACAACATGTACCAATAAACTGAACCAACATGTACCAATCATCAACCATGCATCAACCTTGAATCATCAAGATGTTCCAACATCATCAACTATACACCTCATGTATGTGCCAACTCATCAACTATACACCTCATGTATGTCTCAACCATGTACCCAACATGTACCTCAATCATATACCAAATACATACACCAATATAACCATCATCACTCTATCCATAAACCAAATACCATAAACCCTTACATCAAACCATGTGCCACAACCTCACTTTTATTTAGCCTCAATCTAAACCAACAACTTCAACAACACATCACAACCAAAATACCAATACCCATATGCCAAATACCAACTGTATCCCTCAACAAATCTGATATATGCAACAATATTGAACATCCAATACCATCTCAAGAGCTAAACCCTATATCACAAAACATACCTCAAACAAGATGTGCCATATCTCTCATAAATAGACCCCAACCATGTTGTTGCCACAATTTTTCTGATGCACTTTTTTTGCCACGATTTTTCTGCCATGATTTTTCTACCGCACTTTTTCTATCGCGATTTTTCTGTCTCACTTTTCTGCCGTGATTTTTCTGCTGCACTTTTCCTGCCGCACTTTTCTTTCTGCACTTTTCTCTATCAATAATACCTGCCCAAATAACCTTTCACAAAATAGATATTCAATGATATTCAATAGGTTCAAGTGTGATTAAATGAGAGAGCCTTGCCTCTTATTTATACTTTCATGTAGCATCCCACTTTCCTTATTTTAGGGAGTTCTCCATTAACTTTATTATTTAAATAATTTCTTTTGCAAAAACTTTGATTACTTTGACCTGTTAGGGCTTCTAGATGACTCATGAGGGTTCTTCAACTTCACATGGCCATAACTCTCTAACCGTGAGGAGTTATGTGACATTCCACATACCATCGGAAATGGCATGACATGTACTATCCATCTAGAATAGTCTTACCTGCAAATATATCAAAACTCATACCATTATCCATCAAACAAACTTGGGTCCATTACCCAAACCTTTGTGCTACCAGAATTCCTTCAAGGGTTGACATCAATGACAACCAACCCAATTAATCAACAGTCTCTAATAATATATCTCAGTAATGAGTTATGATACTCAATAATTTTCATGTAGTTCAACTTAGGAACTCGAGAAGGAGGAATGCTAGAAATCATTTTTAAAGGCCTTGACTAAGGAGATGAAATATTCTAAATTTGTCTAGGCCTTAATTCATCGAGTGGTGGGCTCCTTGAGAAATTGAAATGTGGTGTAGAGTGATTATGCCATATACATATTGCAATTATTTCCATGTTCCCTCAAGTATATAAAATAGGGCATTCATATATAGCCTATTCTTGAGTCTATTTCCTTTTATGCTTAGACATGTAGAGTTTTGAAAGGATTAAGGGGTAACAGTCTAATTTACTAAAATTCCATACCCAAATCCATCTAGGCTTCCAGGTTTCCATTCTCAGAATTAAGAAACTTGTTGGGATTCAAAGAAAGTCATGAGTGGAGCGTGGAAACAACGTTTTGGAGTGATGCAAAATTCAGAGTATTATTCTTGACATGGTTGCATGTATGTTGAGTTTTTTAGCCACCTATTAAATCCAAGTTTTGGACCCTTAGTCTCAAAGATATAGTCATTGGGATGGGAACTGTAATTTACACTTGTTTAACCTTCCACTCCATTTTTTTTGGTTCTTAATATTTTTGGTCAAACAAATTCTTACTGAGTGATATCATCCTTTTGGCTATACAAAGTTTTTTTTTAATGCCAAATGGTTGGTGTTAAAGTTTACATAATGATAATATTAAATTGAATGCCTAGTAATTAGTAATAAATCTTAAGATGTTAACTAAATCTTAAATGTGGAATAATAAGTAATAAATCTTAAGATGTCAAGGAAGGAAAAAATTAATGTTAAGATGTCAATCAAGGAATTAGTTAGATAAAAATTCCTTATTAGATATAAAGATATAAAAATTAAATAATTATCACTTATCATATTTGAAGTAACTCAAAAGTGAGAAATAATATTGTGTATAGTATTTTTATCAAATTATTAATGTCGGTTTACTTAATCTTATGACTTTTGTCCATTTAGTGAAAGGCATTGTCTAAACATTCGGCCTTTTGAACTTTTTCATCGGAATATGATGAAACAGATCTTGGTGAAATGACCATTTCTGTTGTTTAAATTGTATTTTGGAATGAATAAATGAATTCACCACCCTAAAAAACCCCAGGGCACTCGAATTATACAGACTCAATCACTCAAATCTGAAGTTACAACATAGATGATTTTAGGGGCGAAATTTCCCTCATGGGCGAAATTAGAGGGTATGAAATTTTGGTTGGACGAATTATTTCTATAGAAGGATATAAAAGGATTTAAGTATGCATAGCCCCAAATTTATTTTAAATTTTTTATATCAAAAACCCTTCGCCCACTGTTATTTGTGAGAGGAGAGCAGCGAAATTTATTTTTGCCCCGTGAAATTCGAACTGGATCCTCTCCTTCGCCCTAATTTTCTAATAATTGGAATTTCTCAGAGTTATTTCGCCCTTGTTTTTGGAAATGAGAATTTTTCGAAGTTATTTCGCCCTGGTTTTTGAAAATGAGAATTTTTCGAAGTTATTTCGCCCTTATATTTTATAAATATAAGCGATAATTTTTTTGAAAGTATTTCTCCCTTGTGTTATGGGAATGGCAATTATTTGGTAGAAGCCCAATTTAATATGCAAGTTTTTTTCCACAATGCTTATGGTCTTGAGATAACGTGCCAATGGAGAGAACCGGTGATGATGCATCTTTAATGGATCTGATTAGAGAAGTCTGAAATGACCATGATTGCATTGACTTCTATTGATTCAACTATAGAGTTCAACAATAAGGTTCATCACAACAGTTTATTGGAGAAACACTTCCATATATCCATGTTGACATTCCTATTGATTCAACTGCAGGGTTCATCACGACAGTTTATCTAAGAAACACTTCCATATATCCGTGTTGGAATTCCTATTATTATTGTATCTCGGCCATTGGGGTTTCTTCCTGAAAAAGATATTTTAAAACAGATATTCTATGACTTTAGTGATGCTGCAATGGTGGATTTGTTGAGACCATCACTAGAGGAAGCATTTGTCATTTAGAATCAACAAGTTCGTTCTCTTTTTAATTTTTAATTTACATTTCTTATGTATACGAATATTTTATCTAAATTATTCAATATTGTGGCTTGAATGCCAAATTGATTGGAAGTTTTAATATATGGGTATATATGTGTCTACTATGTTTCGATTGCATCATTGATACCCAAATGATCTGTCATTAGATAACTATGGGTCTAAGATTTGAGATGGTTTCTAACTTGCCTTGGTCATTGCAAATTTGTACCTATTTTAAGACAGTTGAGATGTCTCTCAAGATGTTGTAGTTAAAAGGGTACCTGATAATTCTTGGTTGCTTTCTCTCGCAAAGAGTGTTATAAGTTTGAGGTTTGACAATCCCTAGCCAAAAGTATTGAGTATCAACTTGATTGTGCTTAATAAACTATTTTTGATGATCTTTGATTCATATAGGGATCATCATATGCTTCATTTGACTTTGTAATATTGGGGATGGAAACTTTCACAAATCTTGTGAATTAACCAAGCAATAATTACTTGACCCATTTTTTACCTGGGTTGTGGTTTGTTTTTCCTCACTTGTTCTAGTTGCAAAATTGTCTTCTTGTTTGGTATTGTTCATCTAACAAATGGATCGAATGGTTTAAGTTGATTTTCTTTTACGATGGAATATATGTTAGTTTATGCTGATAACCTTTGTCTTTAATCATAAGTAGTAGCTCATTTGGGCCTTTCCAGGAGTGTTATTCTCTTCCTCATTACACTGGCTTTTCCCTCCCCCTTTCCATTATATTGGCTTCTTGTATGAATCATCATTTTATTTGGTAGTGAACCCTATTTGTGGATTCTTCTGAAGGAATTTGAATTTCTCTGAGAACAATTGACCTAAAATATTTAATCTAGTGTTTTTTCATTGCAACATTTTTTTTTCCAAAAAATTTCACTTTATATATTAGAGAGAATATAAATTGATCGTCTTCAGAAATACCATTACAGAATGAGGTAACAAGGACCGTCCAACAAGATTTTCACTCAAAACCCATAGACCCTCTCTACAGAGGTCGTGTAATCAACAGTCAGAAAAATAATAAAGCATACATCATCCAGTGAAGGCTCAAAGGACGAGCAGTCCCACGGAAATGAAATACTAAGTAACCCAAAAGAAAATAGATCAACCCACATAAATCCTTGACAATAATGTGAAAAAACACTAGGAAATCCAGAAGAGGTCAAGAGACAAGTGTGGCCCCTCATGCTCTTCGATGCACTGAAAATAGGTGAGCTTCCCGGGTTCTCTGGTTGGTGCCTTTGTAAACATGATCAAAGGATATATTTTGGAAGGTGGTTATTAATTCAATGATACTATCCTTCCAACAATCCAATGAGAGAACCTGAAGTTGGCCTTTACCTAGAAGCCAATCTATGATGATCTTAGAGTCGCCCATGATATGAATCATCTTTAAGGACAACCTATTTGCCAAAGTGAGTAGCGCCCAAGCACCAAGAAGTTACACTCTGGTGTTAGTGCCCGAGCCACAATTTAGAAACCATTTGTAACTGCAGATCTCATTGATTCTAATTACTCCTCCCACTCCACTGTTTAAACCTGAAGAGGTAGCCGCTCCATCGAACCATCCTACCACACCTCCCAATTTTTCCTGAATGATATTTTTTCTCTGGGGATGTGTTTTCAGCACATGAGTATTTTCTCTCCAAGACAAGAGTGATAGATGTGCCACCTTCAAAATTGAGGGAACATTTTCTTCAAAAATTACCTAGTTCCATTCCCGCCAAATGTTCCAACATATCAGAGTTGGTAAAGTCTGAGAATTAGAATTTAAAACTTTCCACTGTTTGAAACAATCACTCATACTTATACCGGCCCAACTGCCTGGAAAACTTATGGCCAATTTAATCTACCTCCAAACCTCCACCGCGAAGTCACAATCCAAGAAAAGGTGTTGAGTGGTTTCAACATTTAGTTTGCATAAGAGACATATACCCGGTCCACTAAAGCCTCTGCGCTGTAAAATATCCCAAGACAGAATTTTGTTATCGGCAACAAACGATGTAAACAGCTTGATCTTCAGAGGGACGTTCCATTTCCACATTGCCATGCATCAGCCGCCAAAATTGTTATTCCATTTCATTGTTGCAGCTGCCAAGTATATGTTCTTGATAGTAATCAAAACTGTAGAGTTACCCCCCGACCATTTGAGTATGTTTGGATTTGCTTGTAAAAAAAATCCATTGAGGATAAGCACTCGACGGAAGAGACTCCATTCTTCCTGTAGTTGCCTTGTCAATTCTAGATCAGTACTGGAAAACCAATTCAGTGTGATTATCTCCACTTGTGCTTCCTTCTGTTCCTGATATAAGAAAAAAATCCCTTTCCTATTGATAGAAACAAACAATTCTTCCGATAGTAACACTGCATCTCCCATGCCCAAAATGCGGTATTTACCAATCACAATGTATTTTCCATCCCCATGACTCCACACAATCCAATGCAAAAGAAGGTGGATAGATTTAAGCAGGTATGACCAAATCTGAGAGCCTCTTACCTTATAAATGTCCATAGTATGCAGCCAACGATGAACATAAACAAAAGGAAAGTATTTTTATTTTAATACTTGGTGCCATAAGCCATCCTCCATAATAGCCCTCCAAAGGCTATGAGCTACCAAAGCTCTGCTGAAATCGGTCAAATTGCACCGCCCCCAGCCCCCAAGGTGCTTTGGCCGAGCGATTAGCTGCCAATTGCTAAGGTGTATGCATTTCTTCTGTTGGCATCCCGACCTTAGAAAGTTGTAGGTGATTTGGCGAAGTTTAATTTGTATCGAGGAAGGAAATATTGTCAAAGTCAACCAGTAGACAGGTTGACTCTCAATAACAGCTTTGATTAAGACCATGCGCCCCCCTAATGACAACCACCGTGAGCTCCAATGAGTGATCCTCTTTTCATACTTTTCAACTAGCCAAAGCCAGTCGACTGCTTTGAGTCTATTGAATTTTAAATAGAATCCAAGGTAATGAAACCCCTCTGAAAGATCTCGATGATTATAAGGAAAATAATATTTCAGAGAATCCAGCACTGAAGGAGTAACGCTGTGATGAAGAAAGGTAGTTTTTTGGGGGTTGATCCGAAGACCAGAAGCGTTACAAAAAATCTTTAAAATCCTGCAGATTTCAATCCATTCTGCAATAGCACCAGAGTTCATGAGGAGAATGTCCTCTACAAACAGTAGATGGAGGATTTTGAGTAAACGAGAAACTTTAATGCTTGATAAAAGTCCATTTTCTTGGCTACGCTTTAAGGCCACACTCAGGCCCTCCATAATAAGAATGAAGAGAAACAATGACAATGGACAACCCTATCTAAGCCCCCTACCGCTACTAAAAAAGTCTGAAGGCTCACCATTGATGAGAATCGTGAAAGTTTCCGATGAAATGCATCCCATAATCTAGTTTGTCATGGGTAAGCCAAAGCCACATTGGAGCAGGACCATCCTAAGGAAATCCCAACTTATGCAATCGTATGCTTTCCTGAGATCAATTTTGAGAATTAAAGCCTGTTGCTTTTTTTCTTTAATACTATGGATGCACTCCTGAACAATCCCAATTGCATCAATGATTTTCCTTCCTTTCAAGAAACCGAACTGTTGCTCAGATAATGAATGAGAAAGAATTGGTCTTAGTCTCTTCGCTATAATCTTGGAGATCACTTTATAACAAAGGTTGCATAATGCAATCGAGCGAAAATATCCAAATTTAGTCGGTCCATTAACCTTAGGGATGAGGGCAATGAAGGTCAAGTTCAGAGGTCTAATCACCATACCAGTAATGTGCGATTATTTGATAGCCTCCAGCAAATATTTTTCAACCAAGTCAATAAAATGTAAGAAGAAATCCTCATTCCATCTGTCAGGCCCCGGGCTTTAATCTTTGGGGAAGCCTTTTAGTACCTCTAAAAATTCTTTCTCAAAAACAGGCTTTTCAAGGGATACCAAATCTTCATCTGATACTAGCCTAGGATACAATCTAATCATTTCAACCTGACCCACAATCATATTCTCTTCCGGATCCTGATAGAAGGAGCTGAAAAACCATTTTTCTTCTCCCTTTATAGCTTCCTGCCCTTGGTGAACATTGTCGTGGTCATCTTTGATCTCCCACATAAAATTTGTATTGCGCCTGTAATTGGCAAAATGGTGAAAGTATTTTGTGTTGTTATCTCCACACAGAATCCATAGAGCTCTGCTTTTTAGTTTCCAATGGGCCTCTTCCTCCAAAAGTAACTTATTTCTTTCTAGTTCTGATGATTTTAGGCGACCTCTCCCTTCAAAGCTTATAACCGCTTCCCAACTTTGCTTTGTAAGAATAGATATATGTTCTTCTAGATATTTTAGGGTGCGAGTTTCAATTATTTTTTTCTTTGTTGTCCAATATTTAATTATGTTCTTGAGCTTGTTTAATTTCAAGGAAAGTCTACATTGGGCTCTAAAGACACATGAACCTAGTACAGATCTCCATTCCATTCTAACTATCTTCCCAATAGTGGCCTCGCTCAAGACTGCATGATTAAACTTGAATGGGAAAGCAATAGGAATGTCACCATGTTCCAACTGAAAAATTATCGGTGCATGGTTAGAGAAGAAAGGGTGGATTACCCATGACCTGTACCTAACAGAATCGACCAGGAGTGCTTCCGGAACATACATTCTGTGAAGACGTTTTTGGATATTTTGAGTCCCAGTCCTTCCGTTGCGCCAGGTCGGAACTAATTTTGCTGGTTGAACATCCACCAAATTACTTTTTCCAAAGAGAGTTCTGAAATAGGCAGTCAGAGGGTCGGGTAATGCACCTTCACCCCAAACTTCTTCAATGCTGGTTGTAAAATTAAGATCTCTAGCTAAAACGAGATCATCCTGAGCTAAAAAACCTTTTGACTCCACCAAATCCCAAAATTGTCTTATGCCTGTACAAGGATCATAAGCATTTATAAAGGATATCCTGCTTTTATCTGGTAAGTAAACACCTGCTAGCAAGATTCCTCCAACACAGAGATAAGACTATAAATCAAAGACCAAAGGATTCCAAGCAACCAACAAACCTCTCGATTTCCCCACAACGATGACTGCCGATGTCATCCAGGAAGGGAAAAGAGAAGTCAAAAAGTGTCTAGCCTTCTCTTCAATTACTAATGTCTCCTGAAGGAAAATTATGTTTGGCTCAGAAATATTCAAAAGTCTTTGAAGCGAAGGCAGTTTTAGGGGGGCCTCCAACCCCTCTGATATTTAGGGACAAGAGGATCATGATTTAGCCCTTGCAAGGGCTTTCATGCCTCTAAGTGCCCCTAAATCATGATTGGAATCCAAAGTCTGTTGAACAACAATAGACTGGCTAGCCTTCTTACGCACACTTCTGGTCTTAATGGGAGAGAGTTCAAACCCCAAGCCCCTAGACAGGGCTAGGGATTTCTCCTTTTGTTCACCCTTGCCACTGGAAGAACATTCCGGGACAGAGGAGGGTAGAATTTGTAGAAGATCCCATCCCTGATAGATAGGAATGGGGATAAGGTTGTCTGAATCTCTGAGAGACGGGAGAAAGGCAACAATGACAATGTCCAGATTTGGGGTAAAAGCAGAAGATTGCTGGGGTAAGTAAGGGTTTTCCGGAATGAGCATAGGCTGGGAAACTTCTGGCAAAAGATTAGATGAAGAGGGGGCTTGTGGGACTACTGTATCTCTGAATATCTCATATGTAGATCCCCCTAAGAACTCAGGCTCCATAGCTTTACTAGATAAACCCTCTTTTACTGCATTCGACAGGCTGGACTTCTCCAAAAAGTCTCGCTCCCATGTAGACAATTTAATGAACAAGTTAGGGAAAAAAATCCTTAACTTACAGATTAGAGAAGCCAAATCATCCTCCAACAAACCAGATTCACTACCTGCATACATGACACCTTGTGCACCAATTGTTTTGATATTTTAGAAAACTCCAAATCGGAATGATTGTTTTCTCATGTAAAAATAATAATTGAGGTTTCCATAAAATGGCACCTCACGGGTTGAAAAACTTTTTTAATGGGTAGTACTCTTGTTTCCTTGGACTAGCAAATCTAAAATAATTAAATCCCTTTTGGGCTAATCCCATTTCAAAATATATAGACTTTGACATGTAGTAATATCCCAATAAAAGTGGAAATGTTGTTAATCCTCACGATGTTTTGTTAGAACTGTTGCTTGCATTTGAAATTTTAATTCTTTTTGGATTGAAATGCTCTATTTGAGTTTCTTGATGTCGTCACCATTGGTCATTTAATCTCTTAAACCTTTATTATTCATTTTTTATTTTTTGAGGTGGCTTTAGCTTTAATGAATATTGCATCAGGAACAATAGAGCACACAACTATTATGATTGAATGTAGTACAGTTCATGTATTTGTCCAAATTTTGTGTTCTCCTAATGATGATGTGAAATAGTAGGTATTGTACCACACTCTGATTCATTTAGTTTCTTTTTTATTTGTTACAAATATTCATCCTATATATGAGTTATCACTTTGTTTCTATATTTTATATGTATTGCAGACTATGTGGGCTTTGGGAAATATTGCAGGAGATTATTCTAAGTGCAGGGGTCTTGTTCTCGGTCATGGAGCTATTATGAAACCTACTTGCTCTACCAGACTTTCGATGTTGAATAATGCCACAAGGACACTTTTTCATGGTGAACCAACTCCTCCTTTTGAGAAGGTAAACTAGACATATTAGAGCTGATAATATTTCTAGTTCACTTGAAACTATTTGAATCGTCTTTCCATTTGACTCTCA
>ML780388.1:1145906-1158399 GCA_009831015.1 Picea engelmannii
AAACAACCATAAGTGTTATTAATCAAAATGTCAATTGTGGATAAATTCTAATAACAACAACCTTTGGTGTATTTCATAGATAAAAAATAACAATAGGGGATAGATAGAGAATCACAATTCTTCTCTCTTTGAGATAAAATAACTTCAAGGGATGAACAAGATCCACAAGAAATATAGAGACAAGATAGTTCATAAAATCCAATTCTAAGTGTTGGTTGTGGAGCCTAATTATCTTCCTGATTTAGAGGTTTGTTTAAGTCATGCTTGGACCCCATTCCCTAACAGGAGGTGTGGGGGGGATTTCCCCCCCACAACTGTCGCCAGGGGGGTCCAAGGGGGGGGTGACGACAATTTTTGTAGCCTTTATGTGTCCCTTTATTTTTGTATAGGACAATAAAAATATAAGAGATAAAAGAGACATGTCTTCCTTAGAAAGGGGTCATTTTTTAGTAAAAATGAATGATTAGAGAGGAAGTCATGCATGGAATGTGACATGTCAATATTTTGATACTTTTGGAGTTATTGATGGATAAAATTATGTGTGCTCCTATTTAAGAACATCCTATAATATATGATGAACTTTTTTGAAGGGTCCTTTCATAATCAATGAATCAATAATAAAGAATCCATAATAGAAGTGGTAGAGAAAAGATTAATATATCTCGAGCTTGACAGAAGTGGTGGTCATGATCAACACATATGAACTCTGTGGTGAAATATTATCAAAACTTATAGAGGGATATTAAAGAGTGTACAATGAGAACCTTGACAAACATAACCCCTAATGCTTACAACATTGTCTAGAGGATGGACAAATTATGTTTCTTTTTCCAAATATGTAAAAATAGTATATTATAGTTTAATGAATACATTTTCCTATTATTATATATGGTTTTATACTTTATGAAAAAAAAATCCAAGACTTTACAAGGTTTAATAATTTAGTGAAACATTCGCCAAGATTTTACAAGAGTTTATAATTCAATGAAAGATTCGCCAAGATTTACAAGAGTTTATAATTCAGTGAAAGTTTCGCCAAGATTTTACAAGATTATATAATTGACTAAAAGATTCGTCAAAAAATTATATATACATATTATATTATTGATAAAGTAGCCTTCAATTTTTCCTATGTATCATGGGGATTCACCCACTTATTATACATACAAATTTAGGGGGGTTCTTAAAATCACCCCTAAGTTACAACAATTTTTGGCTAGATTTCGGGAAAACTTTATCAGAAAATATGCCCGTAAAAACGTCAAAAAGTCAAACATTTAAACTACGCCTTTAGTGAAATAATATATTACTACTAAGATTTATTCATGACCTTTATTATATATGGGTGAAATAATCTCAATAATGTTCATGCCTCATTAAAAAATTGGCATATCTACTAATAGTAGGTGCAAGGCCATGGTAGAACACTAACCTTCCTATAGAACCTTTAACATGGATTTTTTCATTGAACATGTTCCAAGTCATCTAAAAATAATGAAGTACAGTAACCTTATGGGATATGATTGGCATGAAAAAATGGACTACATATACTTCTTCATGTAGTTTTGAGAGAACAATTTGTTAATGATATTTTCTACACATGCCCTTATAAGATTCAGTTGTATCCTAGTGAGAGGATTAAAATTTGCAATAGGGAATTGAGAGATCCCTAAGAGGAATACCTCCATTTTAAGGGTGGTTATCCCTATACCACTGAAGCCCCTATAATATTATAGTAGATAAATTTGTATGCATTTTCTAGAATCAACCAATGTGTAGTTCAGAAACTTGTTAGAAAAATAATAATACTAAAAATATCAATCAATGTATAGTTCAGATTCATAAACTTACTAGAAAGACAATAATACCAAAATAATTTGTAGCTATAAATATTTTCAATGTCATTACATTCAAGTGTAACAATAACCTCTTAAGTAAGGGACTTTCTTAATGAATTATTTTCCAATAAGAAGTTCCCAAACAATGTATCTATGAAATTCCCAAACAATGTATCTATAGAATTAAATTTATGAACATGATGGATACTAGAAATATGGTTTTCCCTTCAAAGGTGGAATTTCCTACTATGAATACTTGAGATAATATAATCTAATTCATATCCACTTTTAGCTAGCATAGGTAGATGAGACCAATTCTATCACATGTACAAATTTTGCATTGACATTTCATGAAGAAAAGATTTAAGATTATCAAAATGATGAAAATATTTAAAGCTCGACCCTAAGTTGTTTTTTTTTAAATTATCAAATTGATACAAGTATTTAGAGTTCAATTCTAAGTTGTTTTTTTTTAAATACCTGGCATGAAATTACAATGGAAGATCAAGAATAAAAACTAAAGAGTGAGTGTACATGTATAAGTAGCAAGACAACTTCAAATAAATAATCGTTTCCTTAATGGATAATGAGAGGGGTAGTTCACATTAACATAAAGTGATTCAAGATACATCGATCATTGATTACAACCATTTATGACCCATTATCTATAAGAAATATTGAATAATTAACACATGATACATCGATCATTGATTCCAATCGTGTATAACCCATTATATATGAGAAATATTGAATAATTAACACATGTGTACATAAACATATGCACACATTATAAGTGTAACAAAATTTACTAAAGGAATATTATTTCAAAAAATGAGTGAATGATGGAGTCAAACTTCCTAACTCTTATGACTAGCCATCAAGACCACTCATGTGGATATTCTTGTTGAATATTCTACATGATTGAAGTTGTATTGGTCTCATTAGAGCACTTTCTATGTAGTGGTTACTCTATCGAAAATGTGTGGTTACTCTATCGAAAATGTCCTGGAATCATTTAGAGGATGATTTAGTGGTTACTCTATCGAAAATGTCAAGGGGATATAGAAAAAGATGACACCACTACAATGAGGGAAACAATATGAAAATATATCCATTCACAATAGAAACCAATGTCCAGATTTTCTCTTACCTAAGACCTTCCAAGGAAAAATACACATTGTAGTGGATTACAAGTTTATATAATAATGAATGTGACCCATGTACATGGATTTTAATCGTTTAATCCTCATATTATTCACCTCTTACGATATGTGTGAGTGAATAGTCAATAATAGTTGTGTTTGGTGCCATAATTCAGATGCGAATCCAATAGTCACCATCTTTCTCAAAATCTAAAAATATCCAACCACTCTTTAAATTACATACATGTCCATATAAGAGGAGAGGGTGCATGGGAGGATCCATGAATTAACACCCATATTCC
Organism: Picea engelmannii; assembly: GCA_009831015.1. NCBI lineage: Eukaryota > Viridiplantae > Streptophyta > Pinopsida > Pinales > Pinaceae > Picea > Picea engelmannii. The sequence goes on from ML780388.1 coordinate 1,149,189, forward strand.
CCAACAACCTATTTTTTCAACATGTTAACTTGATGAGATGGGCTTGCAAATCATATGATTATATTTGGCAATGTTACTCCATGGGTAGTTCCCTCAAGCCTTTGAACTTATTACTCCATTACCCATGAAGAAGCACCTCTTTAAACATGGTCAAAAATCTAGACATGTCCTCATCCAACCTACTAACATGTCAATAACAATTTATATTATACACGTGTCCTTAAAAATCCTCTCTCATATTGTCATCTCCTAGATCTCTTTCATATCTTTTACCTCCTTTATTATTTTGAGTGGGTCCTTAAACCTCATGTTGTCCAACCATATATATATATATATATATATATATATATATATATATATATAATAAAAATCATAAGAGGAGAGTAAGTTACATTCATTGGGACACATGCCTATCACCACAATATATAAGGTTACCCCATAGATAGAGTTATCCTTTTTCATCATTGAACAACTTCTCTTATTTGTTAGAAACCTCCCATAAATGGTGGATCATGGTTACCTCTCTTGTGAAATGCATCTCTTTCTTTATTCATCGCGGTAGAAATCGTATTCTAACAACAAATACTATGAAGATATTGATCATTCATATCAGCCTTCTACAATATTCCTTGGGAGTTAATTTTTCAACATGGGTGACACATATATCATCTTAATAAACACACTAATGTCAATTTCCTATAAATTATGGAACTCAAAAACTAACATCAATATTTCACATGTTCCATCATATAGGTTAGTTAATTTATATCCATGAGGAGAGATGTGCCCCTAAGCTAGAATATTACGATTTAAGCAATACCCTGTACAAAGTTTGACTAGTCAACTATGAAAACAAATTTCCTCAATAACGGTTTCATTGGGGGGACCCATTTGCCACATGACACCTCATGATATGTATGGTAGTATGATATGGTATTGACTTGAAATAATCATAGGATTCCATGTGTAAAATGATCAAATATTAGTGCCAACTATAGTCACCAACTTGACTATGTGTATTCTCATTATATGCTTGAGGGGAACTCAACACTTAGAAATTTTCAACATATATTCTATCTTTGGATGGCCAAAACATTTGAATACTCAAAGGATTATAATGTATTTTGTTAAATCCATTTTCTCCCTTGACTTCATCTATTTGAAAAGCCATTTAGTTAACACCTCATGACCACACTATTGAGTACCTAGAATCCTAACATGTGTCACAATAAAGTCATTACATATGCATACCACTAAATGGTTCCATTCCTCTTATAATATATCTCAGTAATAAGTTATTATTATACTTATGAATTTTCATGTAGTTCACCTTAGGCACACAGAAAGGAGGAATGCTAGATCTTTTTTTTTTTTACCTTGACTAAGGAGATGAATCTTGTAATTTTGTCTTGACCTTAATTCATCTAGTGGAGGGATCTTGAGATATTGCATGCAGTGTAGAGAGATCGTGCCATATACATATTTCAAGTAGTGCCATATTCCCTTAGTTACATCAAATAGGGCATTCATATCTAGTCAATCCTCAAGTCTTGTTCCTTTGATGCTTAGACATTTATCAAATAGGGCATTCATATCTATCCAATCATCAAGTCTTTTTCCTTTGATGCTTAGACATGTAGCGTTTTGAAAGGAATCTAGGGATACTAGTGTAATTTACTCAATTTCATTCCATTATAATTCCCTGCTCAAATCCATCTAAGCTTCCATTCTCTAAATAAAGTTATCTCTCCAAAATCTCGTCATCTTAATTCGTAAGAAATGGGATCATTCCATGTGGAAGTTAGCCATTGTGCCACATGTATAACCACCAAATATGTTGAATTATCATATGTTATATGTTGCAAGTTGTTGATATGGGCAATGACTATGCAGAATAGTGTAGCCATGCCATGTGTAACCTTGTCAGTGCACTCCTACCCCATTATAAAGAAATCTTATAAGAAATTTGTAGATGGCCCATTTGGTGTTAAGAGGTGGAATGCTATTGATGTAGCATCCAAGTCACCTATTCACCTAACTCATAAACTCTCAAGGTCCTCTGGATGGGAAAATGAAGTAATGGGGTAAGACATTATGGACAAAACATACAAAAATTTGTTCTCAACAGGAGAGAGAAAGTGGCATTCTAAGATTGATGTCATTGAAGCTTCATATCATTAGAATGTCAAATTTGTTTTAGGAGTCGAGAAAAATATAAAGGTACTCAAAATCTAGACAAAGAAATAATTCACCCAAATTTGTGCTTTGAAACCATTCAGAGAAGAAAGAGAGAGGGGTAACCAAAAATACTTTGACCAATGACCCAAGTATTAAATGATTTTCAATAAATATTTTGATTAGGTGTTTAGAGAAAGGTTTCCCCACCTAATGCAAAGACTAGTGTTGGCACAGGGTCAGACCCAGGGTTCAACACTTCAACAACACACCAACAAAACCCTAACTACCAGCCCTTTTAGCAAAACCTGCGAAGCAGGCGAAGTCTCACCTAAGGTAGAGGCAGGGGGGTTACAGGTCTCAGGTGTCTATAACCAAGATGGAACACAGATCTATGATTACAATTACTTCGTAGAATACTTAAGAACTACATGCATTAGTTTATCAACTTTATTCACATCTCATAACAAACCCTAATAATATATCGACGCAGTAACACTGAAAAATACACATCGCACTTAGCATCATAAGTTAAATCTAGTATATTCAACATAAGTAAAGCACTAAGCATTCATAGATCTATCTATCATACATAATGATCAATGCACTAAGCATACCAACAACATAAACATCATATCACAAAGAAAACCATCAACACATGATATACGTGGTTCACCCCAGTTTGAGGCTACATCCACCCATTTCTTCTTCTTATTTATTAGGTTTCAATCTCTTACATTCATCTTCTCCTATGCACTAAGCCACAGAGCCAAGCTTCGCATCAAACAGGTGATCTGCGCACCAAGCACCAGATCCACCTTCCCAAAATTAGGTCAAGGCATAGAGATAACTCCTTTATTAAGCACAGAGCCTTACATACACGGTCTGTTGCACTAAGCAACCCAAAACAACTTGCACTTAGCCTTGCAAGCTATCAACCTTTCTTCTACATTACATTCTTACTTATTTATACTTTTAAATTTACAAAAATGCCTAATCACAGGTAAACCCATGGGCTGACATCCCATAACCCATTAGAAAACCCTAAGAACCCCATGTTGGGTCCACAAATCCCACAAAACAAGTGATATATGTGATCTTAGCTTTGCCTGGGCGCTCTTTCCTTGATCACTACGTTGAAGTCCAAAAAGTGGTCAAACCTAACCAAGATTTCCTCAAAACTTGGTTGAGGGCCAACAGGCCCCCAACACTCACTTGTAACTCGTCCTAAGTCACTCAGATCTGGGTAGCACTTCTTCTAAGGCCTCGAGCTTATCTCTAGCTTCCTCGACTTACTTCTTCTCATGAGCCTCCTGATTAGCGAGCTCTTAGATCATCTGCTCTGTAATAGGCCCTTCCAGGCGTTGTTCCATTCTCGCAACCACTTGGTCTAGTTGCGAGCCTTGTCCTTTGATCTCTTCAAACATCGTGTAGGCTTCATCCTACATTGGTTGTAGCCTTTGTGTGACTTCCATTACTCTTCCTTGGATGGAAGTAATCTATTGTTGGACTGCGCATTTTTCTTGAGATCTCTTTATTCTCTCGACTGCAATAAGTAACTTCATTTGCGCATGTACTGACAGTGCCTGCTATTGCGCCTCCTATAGTTGTGCTTCTAGTTTCCTTAGCTCTAGATCTTCTGCAAGACGTTCATAAGTCTACACACTTTTGTTGCTCAGTTGCTTGCATTCTGAAGTGAGGGCCCTGATTCTTACAACTGCATTCCTAGCGGCTTCCTCCCTTTGATCGCGCACTTCTTCCGGAGTGCTCAGTATTGCTTGAATCTCCAATTCCATTATCCTTTCTTGAAGCTATTGAATGGACTCAACGAGCTTCACCACTTGAACCTTGACTGACTCATGTTCCTCCTGTGCCAAGCCTTGCACAGAGCGAAGTGCTTTTCTCACCGCTTATTTGACCATAGTCTTCTCTTCGAGTAGCTGGTCCTTTTCCCTCTGTATCTTTTCTTTGTCCTCCTCGAGCATCACCCAAAACTCATCTTTCTTGTTTTCATAAATGGTTACACAGTACCGCACAACTCATAGTTTCTCTAAGACTTCCTCTTTCTCTTTCTTCATGGCTTATGTAGCCTTTTCCTTTTCTTATTAAACTTTCTAAAGTCAAGCCTCTGTTGCATTTGCTAATCTTCTCAATTGGGCGGGCTCATCCCCCAATTTTGCAATCTCCGACGAGGAAGACGCAGTAGGTGTTGCACATATAACTTGAATAGCTCGTTGTATATCCTTCAAATCCTTCTCGACTCTTACATACAACTCTTCCTACTTTGCTCCATATCTCTATAAGAGATCTTCGGATGCATCCTCCATCGCTCCACAGACTAGACCGATATCATCCTCTGTGAGTGTAGCCTCTAGCTGGGGCTTACTGGCACGGGTCTTCTTTTTTAATGAGGTTTTCTACGGAGAAACCTTCCTCTTCTTTGGTGTTTTTGTCTCAATAGGGGGATCCTTCAGCGGTGTACCTTCACCTTCTCCTTTATTTTCTCCTTCGTCCCCTCCTCCTTCTTCATTTGCTTCATCTCCTCCTCCTGTGGGTGATCTAGATCCATTTTCTTCAGAGGCGTTGTATTCCTCATCAGTCTGTACATCCTGGACTTCCTCTGTTTTATTTTTCTTCTTCCAACTAGTATGTCCGACATGCTCGACCCGAGTGACCAAGGGGCTTCCTATGATATCAGCATTGGAGAATTCTACATCTGCAACTAGTAGAAGGAAATTCTCCGACCATTCTTTGGTGATCTGCTCCATGTCTTCATTGGTCAGCTTATAGTAAGACTGTAACTCTTCCTTGATCTCATCCTTGCATGCAGTGATATAAATAAAATGCGGATCTGCGTGGAACTTGGCTATCGGTTTGTGCTGGTGCAAGGTGTGCGATGTCATGTGCAGAAATGACTCTATGGAAATCTTTAGCAATTGATAGTAGGCATGGAACACTGCATTCGATTGCCATTCCTTAGACATATTATTTGTGTACCATAATGTAGAAAATCTAACTATTAATGGCTCAGATGGTTCAATTTCTGGAAAAGCTTCTCCCTCAGGCATTTTCCAAGCGACAAATGCAATCAACACAAGTAGCCAGCTGAAGTGGAACTCGTATCCCTGATCCTGCACTTCGCAACAGTCTTTCTTGATCTCATTGACGAGGTAACTCTCCCAATTCATCTACATCCCCTCCACTCTTTTTCCTACGAGGTCCACCACGAACCCGGTGACTTGTGTTGGGCGATTCTTTCTTACAAGCTTTCCAGCTATGAGTCAGCAAGCGAGGCACACTGCGCCATCATGGATAGAGGCTACATTGTAGCCTCTCTTTCCCTTTTCAACTTCTTCATATGCCTCCTTGATGCATTGTGCCAGGGAGAGATATGACGTCTTCCCTGGGTAGAACTATTGAGGGTCGGGTCCTTGCATGCTTCATCATGTAATTAATTGGATCAACGTCAGATCCACAGTAATCCACCTGTCAAGCCATAGGTATCCACCATGATAGCACAAAAAGAGGATTTTACGCAAGTGTTAACCTCCTGATGTCGTCCAAAATGATGAATCTTCATCACGTTAAGGATCGTGGACTGCGCCAACTCCTTTATCCACGACTGGGCGATGATGCGAGGCTTCTTCCCAGTGGTCTTCATCAAATATCTATGGGGCGCGAGCATGGCATAGTTCTTTCTATCTCCAAGGTTGAAATCATTGTTTTTCAGTAGAGGGATATGTCCCAACTGACTTCCCACTACGCGTATTCCCTTCAGAATGTACGCGGTGATTAATGTGTACTTGAAGTCTCGTGGGATGTAGCCACAGTTAATCACGCCAACCAAAGGCAAGATATAATCAGGTAAGATCGACGGGATTTTCTTTGCATTAGCCAAATCGTCGTGATGCTTACTTTGCTTCTCAGTCACGGGGTTAGTATGGCACAAACATCGTCTGGTCGAAGGGGAAGCCTGGAGTCTCCTAGTCAATGATGCCTGAACCACCTTCATAGATAGCTCTATCAAGCATAAGAATCTCTTTGATGGAATTCTCTAACTCAGTCTATTCTCCTGACATTCTCTCTTTTAAATGGACATGTCAGGGTAGGCGAATGGAAAAATGGAGTAAACAACAAATGGTGAGGTCTAGGTTCTGAAATCACAGTTCGACACATAATCAATTGTCAGCTAATCACAGGAGGCAAAAAGTGGTCACGACGTAGCGTCAGATGGGTTAAATAAGCGAGCATCGTAACAGATTCTTCCAACGGGAAGGAATGCTTCCATTAATGTGAATCTGTCCGTTATGGCACAGTCTCAACGTCCAACGACGGTTTATCCAACCAAAAATCTATTTCCTAACCATTCTGGAGCGTTGTTCTAACAGTTGGGGTGCCTCCAATGGTCATATAGATTTCCCAGGGTGAAGTCCCATTTTGTGTGGTTATGTTGTTCTGGCGAGGTTCAAATCCTGCAAACCTACCTCTTGCAAGTCTTCCATTTGTTCTCTGTAACTTCCTGTAGCTTTTCCAACTTGGATTTCTTCTTACTGATTTTCCTTTCCTTCTTTCCTGTGATCTGAATCTCTCTAACTATTTCTGGAATTCTCTTTCCATTCTTATTCTTATCTTCTCCTAGCATAGTGACTTCGCATTGATGATGTTCTCTCAAAGTGTTCAAAGTTAATACTTCTTCTCTTATCACTTTCTGGGTGGATATACTTTCTTCTTGCATGGATAGGTCCTTCAAACCTTCTTGTGTTCTTTCAACTAATTCTCTTGCCTTCTATTTCTTCGACTCAACTTCTCATTCTTCTATTAGTCAATCTATTTTTCTAGCAATGAAATCCCTTAGTTATTTCTTTTTCTTTTCTTTAGCTACTTCCTCTGCTTTCCTTCTGATCTTATCTTTCTCAATCCAAGTTTTACCTAGCAAAAGGGGAAAGGGGCATTGTTCTCAACAAACTTAAGAACTTCAAATTCCTTTTCATTCGATGTTCCATGAATAATAATAGGTACATGTTACACATTATTTTCGTCATCCCTATGATCGTTAATGATGTAAACCTATATGTTGCCTTCAAAGGGGTCACAGTGGCCTGAGTTCCTAAAGAGAGAAGGGAGAAGAACTTTTCCTGAGAAAAGAAGTTGCATTTTCCTATGTAAAAACCTTATAAAAAGGATGTTCGCAGGTTGCTATATAGGCAGGATGCGAGAATGACCAATTCTCGCAGGTTGCACTATAGCCAGGGTGCGAATAGTTCGTAGGTTGCTTTATAGCTAGGGTGCGAGAATGCCAGCACGTGGGAAAAACGAGCGTTTTCTCGAATCTTCTAGAAGGAGAAGCTTCTATGGTGAGGTGGCATCCAAATGGTTTGGATCTTACTCGCTTTCATGATTTAGTGGGATCATCCTAACCTCCTCACCTTATCCTCTTCAAGTTAAAAAAGGAGAGGAGCTCTCATGGAGAAGGGGTTCTTTGGCTTGGAATTATTGGCTTGATTAGAGTGGTTTTGAGATTTGTTTTGTCAAGATAGATTGTGAGTAGCTATCAGATCTATGGTCTCAGAATCCTTGGAGCAAGAAGTGTGTGGGGAACGAAGGACAGTTGGAAGGGACCTTATGACATCAAGGCAATGGTTGTAATATCTCTTTCACATTTAATATGATACAGTAATATGTTTCTTTCCCATAAAGCTGACGTCACTTTATTACATAATTCCTTGATCATATGTATAGATTAGCTATTGGATATATTATTTGCTTTCACTTTGGTTGGTTTGTGTTGTTTGATCTTGACTGCACAAGAGCGCTGGAGCGAAGTTGGAGCAACAAAGATTAAGGAAGCGATTAGATTATAAGGTACATATATTCTTCTCACTTCCCATTTAATTCAATAGTTAGATCTAGGGAAAGTGGTATATTTTGTCTTGTTTTGTTCTAGATCCAGGTGGATCTAGGGAGATCGGTTTGTGTCCGCACTTACAGATTAATCCTGAAACAAAATTGGCGACTCCACTGGGGACGGATTGTTTCCTATTTAGTCTAGTTTCCCTTGCTTTGATTGCTTGATTTATGATCTCTGAGTCTGTGGGAGATCCATCAAGACTCTCTGTATCTGAGAGTTCTCTCAAAAAATTTGCCCTTTTTCAAAAAATTTCTTGTTTACAGGCATTCTCGCACTGTACCCTTTAGTGGCCTACGAGAATCACTTGGGTTCGCACCCTGGTGTTCAGTCCAGTGTGAACACCTCGTAGTCAACCCATGTCTTGCATGCGATAATACCTAATTCTCGCACTGTAATATACTGTCAGCCTGCGAACTTGTTGGTGAAAATTTTTGGATTAGGTCTTGTCATTTTTGATGCCCAGTTTTGCTTTGAACAACTGGTTTGAACTTTTGGAGCCTATATTGATCTGTTTACAGTCTTCTTGACATTCTTTCAGTTGTTGTTAGCCACTTTTGCTTTGATTGGTTTTGAAGGATTAGTCTCTTGCTTTGAGTGTCTTTCAATTACAAAGCATGTGTTTTCTTTAGAATTGTTTAGGGAAAGATCAGATTTCTTCTGAATAGTTCGCTTTAAAAGAAAACTTTTAGTTTGGGTTTCTTTGTTTTAAGAAAGTTCATTATTGCTTTTAGTGAAATTTTTGAAACAAAAAGATTTAATTTCATGCTTTATATTAGATTGGGGGCATCCTTGCATTTGAAGTAGTCAAATTGCATGCTTGATATTGATGAGTTTAATATATTTTGGGACATCGTGCAGATGGGAATGATAAATGTTTTCTCCTTCTCGTAGCATAGCTTTCATCGAAATGAAACGATTGCATCTTCATACCTTTGCATAATTTTTGAGTCAGTCAAAACACCATATTGTCCACGCCATTTTCCTCTTGAGTAACAACAGCCATAAAATAAAGCACTTATAAAAATTGATTAGACATTTTTATCTTTTCTGGTAGCAAACCTACATTAGATTAGTTGTAGGGCTTTGGAATAGGTGTGAAAGATAACTTTCCAAAGCTGCAAACAAACA